>JAMKCH010021249.1:0-36463 GCA_023653785.1 Ophioderma brevispina | reverse complement strand
CATGATTTTTTTCTCAACATGAGCAAACTCGACATGATTTTTTTTCAACATGAGCAAATCTCGCCACGATTTTTTTTACAAATACACCAAAAAAATCATGTCGAGTTTCCTCATGTTGAGACAAAAATCATGTCGAGATTTTGAAACTGGAGGATTTATGTCAAACCACCATGATAGACGAGCAAAAACTCGATGTATAGAGGGCAAAGTGGACAGATAGTGCTGTAAAATCGACATATAACGCTGAAAACTCGACATATGGCGAGGAAAACTCGATCCTACACAGCGCGTGAAAATTCGAACTATGCGCGGGAAACTCGCAATGATTTGATACGTGAAGCGTAAAACTGGACATGATTATGTAAACTCACAATATAGAGAGCACAACCTCGATGTATAGAGGGCAAACTGGACAGATAGCGCTGTAAACTCGACTATAACGCTGCACACTCGACATTATGGCGAGGAAAACTCGATTACACAACGCGTGAAATCGGCATGCGTGGGAAAACTCGCCTGATTTGATACGTGGAGCGTGCCATACCAGGGCCATGGCTACAGCAGGCAGAACAAAACATCGAATCAGTCCACTATAAACCTATCAAGTCTCGTCTATCGTGGCTGGTTTCCGAATTGTAATACCCAGCCATTTATATAGCGAAAATCTTTATTTTCCCTCACAGTCAATATTTTTTCACACACGTACCAACGACGCCAAAAAAAAATCCATGGTGAAAAAAAAATTTTAGAAAAATTCGAAAACAAAAAGAGAAAAAAAAAGGATAAAAGGAAAGAGTGGAAAAAAGGAGAAATAAAAAAAGTAAAAAAAAAGGAGAATAAAACAAAGAGGAAAACAAATTATTGTTTAAAAGATAAAAAAAATTCTAAAAACAAAAATTCTAAAAAAAAATTTAAAAAAAATTCTTAAAAAACATTTTTTTAAAAATTCTAAAAAGAATCCAAAATAAAATCGAAAAAAAAGGAAACATTTTTTTTAATTTATTTTTAAAATTTTTTTTTTAATTTTTATTTATTGTTTTTGGCGTCGATGGTACACCGTAGTTTTAAGATCTCTTTTCAAAGAAAAAAGGTATATATGCAATGAGCTAGAATATAAAACATTGAATTATGGTAATAATCTTGACAACAATTTCTGCAATCAGATTATGAAAACGCGATCGTTTGGAGTTACAACAGTATAATATTCTGTTATGGGTAGACTACTTTCGAAAAATTATGGCAGTTACAGGCACGTTTGCAGCAATGGTAGTTAACGTTCAAAATTAAGTCATTTACATCTAGGCATAGTGAACCGGACTGATGATACGCTAGCCTGCAGCATTAAAGGAAAATAAAAAAATAGTGAAACTTACAAGACAAATGTTACAAATCAGGGGGTTGCTGTTAAAATGTCTGTCAAACGTGGTAAATAAATAAAACGTGCCATAACCTGACATCGTAATGAGTTGATATCGGCCTATGTACAATCTCATTAAGGAGAGTATTATGTACAAGAATGTTAAAGTTAAAGCCTATGTTGGTGGACACGACCCCCCCCCCCCCCAAAAAATAAAGGGCCGTAAAACAACTCAAGAGTCATCAACAAAATATTTTTGTTTTCAAATAAATTTTACATTTTGGACCTTAATGACGTTAATTTCATATACACAGGACCCCAAAGGGTTTTGAAATTGTAATGTGAATTCGGTGAAAAGGCCTTCAAACCCAATTATTAAAGGTCCAGGGAAATGAGTTGATAAACCTACTACAAATCTTTGTGGGACGATCCATTGCAATAAACAGGGCCATGAAAAAGAATACACTACCAGTGACATTATTTGTGCAAACTACTGATTATTAGGTCAGGGTTATGAATAGAGTCACCACCAGTCACCTGGAATTTCTATTACTCAATGATACCCAAATGATGTCATCACCAAACTAAATATTGAATGTTCCGGTCCTACCTGTATGTAGATTGACACATCATTTTATTGCATTTTCTGGGACCTTTTTAACGATGAGAAACGACCTGAATGTCCGTGGTGTACTCACCGGGGCTCACCAACTCACTGGCAAAGGTTTCGCTACTGATTCCACCAGACTTATTTTCACTTCATAGATTGTTCCTGGGGTACGGTTGGTAAATTGCCGAAACTCTTCCGAAACTGGTTGCTGAAAAGTACAACGCCTGACTTGACTTTCATCATAACCTGCACATAACTCAATGATGTAATCGGATGGAATTACGGCTGAGAGTCCAACCAATTGTAAAAGAAGTATCAGACACGCTAATCAAAACAATATTTCCTTGCGGAATAACAGCTAGAAATATAATAATAATAATAATAATAAATGTAGTTAGGGGGAAGGTTTAAATATCCATTAGGTTATAATGAGCCTTTATAGTTATTTTAAATTATTATAATATTCATATTATTTGTTTATTCTAGTTCATTTGCATTAAATATATTCTATCCGTTGTTATCCAAAAACGGAATAACCGCCCCCAATACAAAGAGAGGCGGTTAAGGGGGAAGGATAAAGGGTGTCCAAAAAATGGGCAAGCAGAATAACACCGTTCTAAAAATCCGGCAGCTGTGGAATTCATGTGTTCATTGAAGAATATTAATTATATTCTTTTGTATTAATTGTGCAAATCCCATGACAATCCGCCCACGCAAACCCGAGATATGAACGATTATTAAAGGCCATCTGTTTTTCACCCATTCCAATGGGATTTACACAGTTAACATCATTAACCTCCGTTCTGCTGTCGGGTGAGTGATTTCCAACACATTGAATGTACTGCTGTGTTCATGGCATACCATTTAAATATTAAAAACTAAGGAAATACAAAATGCATAGGATATTAGTTTTTAGATTTATTAAGTGGCAAATAGGCATTAGGAATAATAAACGTGCAGTGATTGAGCCTACAGTCGCATTCTAAACAATTATGATCAGCACAAATCAACACTTTGCCACATGTCTATTTTGTTATCTCTACCTGTGCAGATTTTGTGATAAATATATAAACTTGTGAACTAAGTGGCACATGTGTTTAAATGTCATAGTCACATTCTTTTTACAAGAAATTAAAATAGCTTAGTGACATGAAAGTCCTTTGCTCGGCAGAAACCTGCTTGCCTGGCATCTTTTGTCCAGAATGTGTAATGACACAACAGATACGATTTCTTGAAGTTTCTCATCTTTGTGAAGGTTTTATAAATAACACAATTGGAGGAATGTGTCATTCATTTTCATTAACTAAGCTAAGAGGATCACACCTGTCATTTATTGATTAATTTCGCTATTTTACCAATTGACTTGAATCTAAATTTCATTTTGGCAACATCCATTGCTTTCTTAAAACTTGTTCAATGTACAAGCATTACTCCCGACAATATTTTAACCCCCCCTAGAATGAGTATTGTCAGCTTAAAAGTAATTATTGTTAGATATTATGTAAGATATTTGTTCAGATATAGCACTGTATTAATTTAGTAGCAAATCACCTTCAGGTTAATAGGTTATCATTTAGTCAATGCACACGATTGAGCCACGGATCTATCTGATATACCGATAATCACTGTGTAAATCCCATTGGAATGGGTGAAAAACAGATAGTCTTTAATAATTGTTTATATCTCTGGCTTGCATGGGCGGATTGTCATGGGATTCGCACAGTTTATACAAAAGAAATAATTAATATCCTCCATGAAAATGAAATTCACAGTTTCAGCAGTTTTGGAGAAATCGGACTTTATCTGCTTGCACCACTTTTTTGGGACACCCTGTATTTCGCCCTAACGCCAAAATGAGTGAATAACATAAGCAAATTTCCCCCATTCCACTATTAGCAATATAATAATAATAATAATAATAATAATATATATAATTATAATAATAATAATAATAATAATAACAATAACGCTATAGTAGTATAAGACGAAAATTGCATATGCATGAGGAAATAATAAGTTGGACAGCAGGCTGCATATAGCTAATATTGAAATTTGCATAAATTTTAATACCCTTTGTTGTTATTTTAGTGTGGGAGAGCGTGGCCTAGCGGTTAGGGTGCTTGCCTGTGGCGCAAAATTACCAACAAAATTCCCGGGTTCGAATCCCGGTGGGGTCGTGGCACTTGCTGGGATTTATTCGGGTACTATCAATTCTGGATTTGATCTGTATACCAGCTATTGATTAAATACAGAATACCGCTCTCCTCCATGGTTCACTTGGAATTGGGCAAATGGATCATGAAGGCATCCAGTCCTTCGGATGGGACGTTAAGCCGTCGGTCCGTGTACAGAGAGTCACAACTGTACATGTACATCGCAGTCAGTGTCGAATAAGAGTAGGGTGAAAACCCCTGACTGTTCCCAATCCGCCCAGCCTCAAATAGCGGGCCATGTTAGGAGCGTCCGTATCATGGATACACGCGGCCCCGGATCAGCACACTCAGTCTTCTTCTTCTTAGCGTGTCCACAAGTCATTGGTAATGGCTTGCGGTGGTGTCAGGATTTATTCAACTGAGTATAGCAATTCATACTTTAGTTTTATCTGTTCATATTCCCTGGTATGCGTACGATTATCAGGTTCGGCTATGATGTTTTCATATACCTTTTTCAATTTTTCTTCCAAAATGCGAATTTGTGTTTGCTTTTCCTTTTTACTACCCCTTGCAAAATCCATGGAGAATTTTCTTATTTTATTTTTGCAAAAATCCCATAATTGTCTATCACTAAGTTGATCTTTATATTCAGATATGACACTATTGATTATTTTTTTCTATACCATGATTATACTTAGGGTCTTCTAATAAACTATTGTTTAATTTCTAGTATCCAAAACCCTTTTCATTTTTTCGTATTTGAAAATGCATTTCTATTGTCATATGGTCAGAACCAAAAGCTGGGATTATGTCTATTTTGTCCACATTGTTTTCAAGGGTACAAGGTATAAACCATTAATCTAATGTCGATTTTACATTTGATGATTTTTTACTCCATGTAAAACGTTTTTATTTCCATATTTCTTTCGCCATATATCCAAAAGATCAAGAACATTGAGGATTTCTTTAATTTTGTTTGCACATTCAAGTCTAAAATAGGCAATGTTGCCTCTACCTATTTTATCAATCTTTGGATCAATAACAGTATTAAAATCCCCACCTAAAATATTTAATCCATTAATTCCGTATTCCAAAATGCTTTGTTTTAAAAAATCGAGATATCTTTTTCGTTCCCGGATAGCGTTTGGAGCATAAATGTTCCATATAATAATTGTTTCATCATTGATTTCTGCTTTCATTCCAAGCAATCGCCCATCTTTATCTTTAAAGTGTTCTTCTGCCTTAATGTCGCTTTTCAGAGCCCTTTTAATGAAAACCAAAATCAGCCTTGTAGAGGAGGAACAGAATATCATAGGAGTCTTATTTAAGGAGATCGTTTACCCCTCACTACAGAAAAGGTTTAACACATTTGGTAGTTAGTACGGACCCTCTACATCAATGCTAGGTAGGTAGTACTCTCAAATTGTGGTATCACTTTTTCAGTAGGGGCCAATTTAAGTTTACACGGGGGTCAATTTTTTTAAAATGCCCCAATCGTGTTGAAATGTATGCCATATTGTCCATCTAATCATAAGGATTCCAAAATGTATAGTTTGTACCACCTACGACCATTGGTTTTGGAGTTATAAGGTGAAATGACAAAAATTGTAAAAAAGGTCAATCTCAATTTGTACAGGGGTCAACATTAAAAGTTAATCTGATTATAATTTAAATACTTGCAAATTATTGCCTGAGGTAAGAGGGCTCCTAAAAGGTATAGTTTTGATTATGTAAATGTTTACTTACGGAGATAAGGGTCAAAGAAGGTCAAAACCAATTGCATTATGTTGCCCTATGACCTATTTTGCCGCATAACATGGTATATGCATTGCAGATGGTACAAACTATTCCTTATTTTGACACATTAAGCTAGATGAACAACTTCTTTAATTTTTTACCAAAATTGGAGCAACTTCTGATTTTAACCCCTGTACAAATAGAAATTGACCTTTTTTTACCATTTTAGCCATTTTTACCCTATAACTCCCAAACCAATGGTCATAGATGGTACAAACTAAATATGACTAGACGAACAATATGGCATACATTTCAACATGATTGGAGCATTTTAAGAATTTGACCCCTGTGTAAACTTAAAATTGGCCCCTATTGAAAAAGTGATACCACAATTTGAGAGTACTACCTACCTAGCATTGATGTAGAGTGTCCATACTAACTACCAAAGGTGTCAAACCTTTTCTGTAGTGAGGGGTAAACGATGATGTTTGACCTGGGTCCGAGCTCCTCCTCTATAGGGCTCCATGTGCATTACTCCATAAAACGTAGCTTTTAGATTTAGTTGACTAAAATCGATAATATTATAATATTTTACTGTGGTAAAAATATAAATTAATATTATCCAAATTTTCTTAATACACTTGTCAAGTAAACAACATATTTTGTGACTCCTGAACCTTTTTAAACGTCTAATGCAAGAGCCTAGCTATATGAATGACATGCTGAATAGGAAGTTACGTAATACAACCCTAGAGTAACTCAGTGGAATTGCAACTAGTTTTTAATTTCAGTTGTAATGACATGACACTCCTCCCGGGCACTCCGCGAGCAGCGCGCGCCCTTTTTTCTATTATTATGGAATATGTTACAAAAATTTTGATAAAAGATCGATAGAGTTACTAACTACTTTTGATGGCGATATGTAATTATAGTAATAATTAGCATGCAAAATACTTTTCATCTTTTGAGGACACTTCCTCTAATCAAATAAAGACAGATACGTGTGAACTACGTTATTTCTGTGAATGGCGTTAACCCGGGTGGGTTCTTAGTGGGAAAGGGGGTACGGGGATGTGCAGCCGAGAAGGGTATCGTTTTCAGCCTTTTTGGTATAATGATCATACCTTCTTGAAAATTTATATAAAAAAGGGTTGCATTTCTGTTGCAAGTATATTTTCCAGTAGTTAATCAGGTATGAAGAATATGCAAACCACAAATGTGAAAAATAGTGCCGCCAGAATGGCTCAAAATATATTTTAATGGTTAGTTTTCTCTCAGATTATTACCTTCTATGAACAAAATATTTATATACATAATGGTATAATTAATAATATAGATGATGTGACCTATGACGTCACTTGTTGACATTCAGGACGCCCTCTGTTGTTTTCTGGCAGGCAAAATATTACAGTAGTTTCTGTGACAGACCACATAAAATCTGGTTATAAATTACTTGCAGAATCTTTCCTGATCTAAATTGGTCACAAAATGCAGCTGGTAGCATTAGCTTATTATGCTTGATACGAAAGTTAGTATTATTTAATTCGAAACAAAAGTTACAGCAAAAAACAGAATTTCCCCATGCAAAGTATAGGTGCTTTTGCCTGCCAGTTTCTCACTTACACCAACGGGGGCGCCATAAACATAAACAAATGTCACATCATCTATATTGTCAGGTGCATTGAGTGCTTTACGATATATAAAACACGATAAATAAGTAAATCTTCCAAATTTTGCTTCTCAGCTGATGAGTGTAGACGTCTCCAATAAATTGCAATGGAAAAAGAAACCTGACCTGGAAATAATTTGTCAAAACACGGCTGTTACCTGGAAGCAATTTGTCAAAACACGATTGTTGAATCTACTGGATAACGTTCACGATAACGCTGATTACAATTTCTCTTATTTTGGAGGTAAAGCACTAAGCTTATAGAAGAAAAGCGAAATGTCTCAATGCTATTAGTGGCAGGAGCAGTAGACCTATGACATACTATGTAGCGAAGTGAATGGAATATATACTTTGGGGGAAACACGGATAACGTTGTTCACAAGATTAAAACGGCCGGTTCAAAAACGAACTTCAATACTTTCTAACACACAAGTGAAGTATTTGAGGCTTTCCAGGTGGAAAATTTCAATACTATGATGGGATTGTGCTACATGAATGTTCGTAATTAATTAAACAATTATTATTTAGAGTTTAAGAAATAATCTTTGCTGCGCGGATAACGAAGACTTCATCATTTTCGTGGAAAGTGTGTTTGATGTTGAAATAATGCATTAAAATTGTTATACAAATGTAAAAGTGAACTAATGTATAAGTTTGGTACATATTTTTTCAAATAGTAATACTAAAAAGAATAACTTGATTTTTGATAAAGAAATATAATAGTCCAAAAGTACGCCCTAAGCTGTGGAAACGTGATTTTTTCGTTTTTCGGACCTTTCGGTTTTAATCTCAAACTGATAATGTCGTCAAAGTATGGCAAAGTATGATGTTTTGAATAGAACTCGTCTAGTTGTATCAAATAACAAAGAATATGCGTAATATATACTTGAAGTATTTTTTTAGCTCAAAGAATAGTAAAAAATGCTAATGGTACCGAAATTTGTAGAATAGCCCATATATTAGGACCGAGAAGACCGATGTCATAGCGACCATCGTATTACTTTTAAAACATTAAAACCATTTTATTGTTCCAGCCACACGAGTAAGTTACGTGACCTTAAATACTGACGTGCTCACTTGGGACGGGCTCAAGCACCCCACCCCTCACTCATTCATTGGGATAAGCTGGATTTGAAGGTTTAGGTACGCCATTGTTAATCATGATCCGATGATGATCTCTGCTGAATAATACTGTTTATCAGCATAGTGAAAAAGAGTCCTATTTTCCATATTTTTCTTAATATGCATGGGATATCTTTGGTGTGCTTTAATGTTTGAAGACCTTGAGACAGTAAAATTCTGGAGTTTCCGTAACATGACCCACCTGACACACTTTTTTCTGACACACTTATGAATTCGGAAACCTTACCGGAATAAACATGTGCTTTATTCCGTGAAGGGTTTCCGAATTCATAAGTTTGTCGGAAAAAAGTGCGTCAGATGAGTCAGGTTACGGAAACTCCCGTAAAATACCCACCTGTCTGAAACATGTTACTGAAAGTTGACGAATGCTGTTCAGGAAATAGACCGTCTATAGGATTCAATACCTGTCGGAGACCAAATATATAGTGACAACCCGGTTTAAGGTCATTTGGTTCAATTACTACCGGATTGTCATCCATGCAATTTCCTGCACCTGTATTCTGAGTGGTGTTTTCATCCGTGCCAACACATATAAGTTGTCCTCTATATGTATCACAATTTCCAATATCAGCCGTGAGAGTAGCTGAAGTGAATGATATACCGGTAACAGTCATTAAGGACACCGGACCTGGATCTGAAAAAAAATGTAGATGGACTATATAGAACTGGGCATCTACAGTACGACACATTATATGGCACGATAAAGCGGATATAAAACGTCGAGTTTGACATATAATAGCCGCAGCGAGTTTACAACACGAACACGAGGCGAGTTTGCAACACGAGACGATACGAGTTTTATTTTCTATTTATTTTTATTAATTTATTTTATTCATTTATTTCTTTTTTTATTTTTATTTTTGATTTAGTTATTTTTATTTATGTATTCATTTATTTTATTTATTTTTTTACCATCTTTTGTACCAAAACAAAGACAGTGATCATCATAGAGCTGACGGTCCCTATGGAGGAGAACCTATCCAATGCATGTGCAAGAAAGAAGTGCAAATACCAAGATGCAGTGGCTGACTGTGAAAGCAGAGGATGGTCTACATACTACTTTCCAATAGAAGTAGGAAGCAGAGGTTTCTACAATACATCAGTCAACAAATGCCTGGCATCCTTGGGCATTCCTAAAGGAGAGAGAAAGGCTATAACCGATACAGCAGCCAAAATTGCACTCAGAGCGAACTATGTCATCTGGCTCAGCAGAAACTCAAAAGCATTCAGACAGATGGAGCTACAAGCAACTCCAGCAATATGCTCTGAGGGAAGTGGAATGGTTGAGCGCTCACAAAACCAGGTTTAGCCCCGCCAAAGTCTGGTCCAAAGCCCAGAGACCTCAGAACACATTAATCTAAACAGAGATACTGCATAAGGTGAATTTTACCTACTAAGTCACCTTCACAGAGGGAGATATATCAGGAGTGGTTATCTTAAAACGGATAAAACTAGGCTCCGAAGATGACAGCGCTGGTGTTCTACCAATGAACTATTCCTATTTACTTATATTTTATATTATTTATTTATTCTAACATGTATTTAAAAATGTGTTTTTGATGAGTCTGAATTTTGTGACAAAGTTATTCTTTTATCATTTTAGTCAAGTAGGGTTTCCCATGTTAACCCGGGAGCTAGCATTGTAACACATCTCAGGTACAAAAAGTTTGAGTGATTAAATATGTTGACAGACCCCTGAAACGTGATTCGTAAGTGCAGCAAATGGTGCCTTAGGATAGGGGGGCAATACAAAGTTTTTACAGGGATCAAATTTTTAAATTGATCCAATCATGTTGAAAAGTATACCATGTACATCATGTTATTTGTCTAACCACAAAGATTCAGGAACGGTAAAGAGTTATAGGCTAAAAACAGCAAAATCAATAAAAAAGGTCGATTTCAATTGTACCGTGTGTCCCCAAAAAACGCAACACTTGGTGGCAGGCGCCATAAGTTTTGAACAAAGCACGTGACTACGTATTCTCTGTTGTAAGATAAGATGGGACTGTTAGATAATATCCCTGAAAAGTTCATAAAGGTAGAGTCAATATTTTTTTTAAGATATGACCCCAGAAATCAAGTAACCTGCATGACCCATTTAATATCTGTTAACCAGATTAATATCCATTTAATATCTGTTAAACAGATATCTGTTAAACAGGGGATCCAATTTTAAATGTTGCTCCGATAGATAAAAATGGGTGCAAATTATTGATGGATTATTTATGGATTAAAATTAGGGAATCGTTTTACTGTCTAAAATACTTAGTTACCGATGTAAGGGGGCACAGAAGGTCAACGTCCGTTGCACTGAATTGGGCTTGACGCCATATCTCAGCTCCCTGGGTAACTATAAAGCCAGTCATGGTGGCTTTGGCTAGGCTTTAGGGATCAAAGAAGTATTTTCTGTCATTATCTAACATCTCAAATACTTCTTTGCATTGAAATCCGAGATGGCCGCCAACTTGGCAGACATAATGCCCACCACAACATACAAATAGTTATATCTCAGCTTCTGTAGCATCTGTGGGACTGGTTTTTGTGGTTTTGAGGAGGTTGAGAGGGGCAAAGAAACCCAAGAGCTGCAAGCATTTGTGACACTCTCTCTGCATGCTACTTGGCAGTTGCTCCAATGTCTATCATGGTACGCTGGCAGTTGGTACCCTCCATCCAGAGATAACAAGAGAGCTTACTGAGAATGTAGAAGTACAATTTAGCAAGATGAAAACATCGGTGTCATAAAATTTCTTTGATAGAACTGATGTTATGATGACCAAACAAGTCGTAGCTGCTGATCATCAGGGGATCAAAGAACAAGTTAAAGGGACTGTACAGGACTTCGTCGATGGCTCCCTGAAATACATCATGGGCAAATTGAGTCAAGCAAATATGTATCTTATATTCGACCGCTACTATGCTCACAGCATCGGGGTGGTACTAGAAATGGTCATGCAGGCTTCACCAACTCAGTCCAAATACCCCTCTGCCACCTCAGCAGATCGACCTCTAATGTTACTTGGAACAAAGTTCAGATTATCGGCCTGATTTGTCAACAGTCGTTAGATCAAGTGAAGAGCCTACAAAGCCTCCAATACCACAACGTACTGATCTCAAAACAAATCATTAAGGGCTGATGTTATTATACCCCAAAAGTCGCAACTGTTACAACAAAGTAATCTGTGATTACACCGATGTTTCATCTTGCTATTGTACTTCTCAGTAAACTCACTTTGTCAACTCTTGATGGAGGGTACCAGCTAATGATAGACATTGTGGCAACTGCCAAGAAGCAAGCAGAGATAGTGCCACAACTGCTCACAGCTCATGCTTTGTCTGGATGCAATAACGTAGCTCACATTGGGGGATTGGCAAAGCAAATGTAGTTAAAGTGCTTTTGAAAGGCTTTAAACACTATTGTTGCCCAGATGGATGACGTCATTACAGATGGTACGTCATTTGTTGCAGCGTGCTTATGGAATCAAAGCCAAGGTACAATGTCTGAATGTTTTAATATGATCCATCAGGGGCAAAAAAGACAAGTATCAACATCATCAGGGGTAAAGGCCTTGCCACCAACTACAGAAGCATTCACAGAGAATGCCAAGCACGCCCATTTGTAAGTACGTATTTGGAAGGCATCATTAAATGAAGATCCGTGCACCTATGGGTGGCTCAAAGACGAACCAAACAAGTTAAATTGAGGTTTTAGTATTATTCACTTTAAAACTTATAAAGTCACGTTCCCAAAGTCATTTGAAAGTCTGAACTCTCACACATTAACTATAACGGGTAAGGGTCTTTCTTGCTCCTTCAATCATACACCCACACGAGTCAGGGTTTTCAATTCACAATGGGAACACAGCTTTTGAATATGTACATTTATTGGCCACCGTACAAGTCGTAAGGATTGTGCCTCTTCTTCATATTATGTATTCTAGTAGTATGATCGATGGTCATGTTGGATTTATACAGATATTTCAGCAACCGTGTTTTATTCTTATATAAATGGAAGGGTTTTCATGAAAGCTTAAGACGTAAATTCATTTTTTGCCCCCAAATCTACACAAAACTACAAAACCAGTCTCATAGCTGCTCCAGAAGCTAACTTTTTGTATGTTGTAGTGGACATCTTGGCAGCCATCTTGGATTCCAATGTAAACGAAGGATTTCAGATATAAGATAGTGACAGGAACTACTTTGTTGACCCCTAAAACCTAGCCAAAGCCAGCAAAACCGACCTTATAGTAGCCCAGGGAGCTGAGATATGGCCTTCTATATGTTCTGGTGGCCATCTTGGCGGCCATCTTGGATATCTCAAAATGCTCAAGGGTGCTGCAGTGGCATCATGCAGATCTTGAATCAGTAGGTCTTGAAGATATAGAAACCATCAAAAACATTGTGTGGACGATACTTCCAGGTCTAACCAGAAATCTGGGTTTGGGCACTAGGCTAATAATGCTGGCTTGGTCGGGTAGCAACAGTGTTGCCAGTTCAAACATTGCTGTGCCTGTTTAACCAATAAATCCCTAAACCATTATGAAAATCTCATATTTTAACAGGATGCTTCAAAATTTGTTGGGATGTACATAACTTCAGAGACCACGCTTTTTCAAAACTTAAAATTCATCGCTTTTAATTTGTTGTTTTAACCCCCAAACACCCTTTCACGTCATATTAGACCAACTTAAATATATAGTTGACATTCCGCAACAATAATACATTATTTTATAATGAATTCAGGTATTTTGGACCTGAAATCAGGACATTTTACAGAGTGTTTTCGACCAGATATTGAGGTCATAGCGATTTTGCTGCCTTCTCGTGCACAAGAAAATAACGCATGTTGGCGTAACCTCATGACTGACTGTCTCAGAGAATTAAATGAGAGTATTGGTCACTTCCAAGCCAGTGTGGCACAGGCCATCTTGCGTTATGCAAGTGTATTTGAATGTCATAGTTGATCGCATATTTTCGTGAAGTTAACGTTTATGATTCGTTTTATGGGTGTGACTTTTCGTAACAAACGTTTTGCCACAGTTATGACAAAAAATGACCGTATCATGAGACTTTAACACCATAGAATATATATACATTGTTACTGGGTATTTATATAGCGTGCTAATTTTCCGAATTGCCGTACGTGTTGTCACTCGGGGATGCCAAATAAATCCGACCTCCCCCCGGTTAGTTGGTTTCATATAAAAAAGAGAAGTTTCCGTAACCTGACCATATGACCCACTTTCTTCTGACACACATGAATTCGGGAAACCCTTCAAGGAATAACGCACATGTTTATTCGGTTAAGGTTTCCGAATTCATAGTAAGTGTGTCAGAAAAAAAGTGATGGGTCAGGTTACGAAACCATGTACTTACCAGTTCTTACAAACCTATGGCCATAAGGGTTGTTATTGATTTCCTCCAAATGTATAACCACCTCGTAAAGTGTAGCCTCGTTAAGATTAGTAAATTCTCTAATTCATTCCCATACTGATTGCTAAACACTCCAATACTGGCTTGATTCTCTTCATAACCTTCAAACAGCTCAATAATGTAATCGGAATGAGTGGGACCAGGCTCCCATACAATTTTGAAGGAAGTGTGAGACAGGTTCTCTACCAGTATGTTTTGCTTGTATCATATCGCCTAAAATAGGAAATAAATACAATTATTTTGATAATGTGTATTAGTTTACAAAAGACATAAGAAATCTTAACGGGCATGTTTTACAGCATATTGTAATGATTAAACGGTATAGTATGTACCTGAGAGTATTGGTAGATAAGATATCTAACAAGCCAAGATAGCTACTCTATTGTCGTTGATTTCCACAAAGAGGCGAATCGACATTTTAGCAAAATTCAGATTTTTGCCTATGATGATTGTGTATCACAAACTCTTTTTAGATACCGCATATTAACCATCGTCGTACGGGGGGGGGGGGGGTTATTACCCCCTGACTTTCTTCAGGCTCGCTAAAATGCCAAAAGCTTGCGTAAAATCTTTTTCGCATCCTTTCCAGTGATTTTTACCGAAAAAATGTAAAGGTAGTACCTTAACCAGGGGTAGGGTAAACCTTTAAGGGGACATAATGACATGAAAACAAAAATTGACATATTATGAAAAGGACCTTTACTGAAATCACGAGTTGAAACAATTGGATGCGAAAACTCTGAGTCCCCCCCCCCATCCCACGATTTCTTAAAACGAGTCTTTGACAAACACTAGTTCCGATTTATGTCTACTGTGTTGTCTACTTGATATGAGAGCCTGGTACTTGCACATACGCCCATGAAGTACCGTGGGAAACAAACTTGCGGTTTTGATGGGTAGAAGCAATAATGCACATTGCAAGCCCTATTCAATACTTTGCTAATATTGATGGTTAACCATTAATCGTCGGTTTTCTGTGAAGGAAAGGATTTGAGCGCTAAATTTCAGGACGACAATGAGAAAAATACGACCTTTCATCTGATATCAAAATCGATACTACTTCGGGTAAATCAGCGGGGGCCCAAAACACCCACCTTTAATCCATGTGTGGCAGTATGCAGTATCTTAGAGGTCCATGGCCGATCGATAGCAGCCTCGTCCCCAGAAGCCCCAGATTTTACCGGAAGTGGCCAATATTTTGGTATCAAAAGAAAGCTACTATTTTTTTCATTTACCCTGTGAAATCTTAGGGCCAAATGGAGGTTTGGTTTGGAATTTATAAGCGAAAATGTGCACCATTTTGGGCGACCAATATTTATTTGAACAGTAATCTAGTGGGCTTCAAATATCACGTTTTAGCTCTCACATCAAAACGGATTGAAATATCGGCGCGAAACTTTACAGACGGGGTTTTGGGGTGAAGGCCAATCTATCAAGATGAAAACTATATAAAACAAAGAATAAAAATAAAAAATTGTTTCCAAATTTAAAATACGCATATTGTCTCTAAATCGCTCGTGTTATATAGATCACATCAACAGACACAAAAGCATTTTAAGCGGTCTTGAAGATGCCATTACGACTGTTTTGTTTTACTAATAAAAGTCGGGATCCCAACTTTTATTTCTAAGCAATATATAAAAAAATCGTCATTCTGACAAATAGACGTTGTAGAGCTTAACCATTTACAGGGGTCTTTACTAACAATAATTTTCCAATACAAAAATAGGGACTTTGTGCAAATAATGGGCGCGATTTGTTTATATTTTCGAAGAAATCGCTGATAGTGGCTTTAAACCTAAAAGTTTATTTCATGTTCTAAACACAACTCACTGGGTTCAGTAGCAGTTACACCGCCATCATCATCATCTGTAATTGTTACTGTAGTAGAGCTTGGACTACCAATGATTCCTATTGACGGATTCGACAGCGTTAAAACAGCAGAACTGTCAGGACCTGCAATTTGGTTATCTTCTACCAAAATGCCAATTTGCAAAACATTGACGTTTTGAGGGATATACAGCTGGTTCGTAGTTAATAGAATGTCTCCAACGACTGTGATGTCTGATAGTAAAAACAAGAGGGAAACATTTAAAGGCTGACTCAGAGATTTCCCGGGAATTTTCAAACAAATTGTGTTTTTTGCATATACATAATGCTTGTCCATATAATAATCACTGTGTGAAATAACTAAGCCCAAATCGAAGTCCTTCATATAGAAAATCACAACTTTGTTTAAAAATTCCGGATCCGAAAATTTTGTTATACACGGTATCCTATGCATTGTTATACTGTACATAAATGTGTACTGCATGAAAACGAAAAATCCGATTCATCTCTAACTTTGGGCATTTAAGGTGAGTACCTTTAGTTCTAGTTGACTATTTTTAATTACTACACAAAAAATATATATTTCGAAATCTCTGAGTCAGCCTTTAAATACATCTAAATAGTAAACATCAAAATCCTGTTAATCGACGGAGAAATGTACGAAACCTCCGCTAAAGTTATAAAAACATAGCAGCGAAACTTTCAAAACAGAGAAATTCAGTCAAAGGTTGCTTAGAGGGCAATATAAATTGTTTAGATAATTGGTATTTTTCAAAGAAATACAATATCCCCATTTTCTAAAGTGTAGGCCAATCAGATTTGGTAATTGCTCAATATAATCGATAATGAAATATCATGCATAGAGTATTTTGTGTTGACAACAGGGCTTTTCACACTCATCAAAAGATCGATCGAAATGCGATCGATCGCCGTTTTTGAAGACTAATGAAGTATTTTTTTCTAATTAATAGTCACGCCTACGCAATCATTAAGCAATCACTTTTAGAGTCATTTCCAGCAGGAGTCGCCGGAGAAAATTTTGTTTGATATGCTCGTACCTAGTCATCAGGTTTAGTGCCTGTCTTTGTACGAATCGCTCACATCGAGGTGGAGCCTCGAGTCTTGTTCATTCTGTATGTAATACAATATGATGGTCCTACCCATTTACGCAACTGCCCAGTACAAATGACCCACAATAGTTGTATCTCATGGGCAAACAACGTCGTCCTACATGTCAGTAAAGGGGGGACTAGGCGTCATTGATTGGCCACATTATACTCAAAATACAGTTCAAAAAAAGTAGTCCACCCTGACAAAGTGCATTTTCTCGACAAGTTGGCTCCTTAACATGTTACCAAAATGTGTAAAAGTACACAGAAATGTTACACATTTCTGGGCAAAAAAAGTTTACACAGCAGTTGGACCTTCTCCCTGAAACGACTTCATTTTTCAAGATGACCAAATACAAAATGACACTTTCGAGAAATCAAGTTTTTAAAGATTTTAAATTCTTCCCCATTACTGAACACCGCTTCCCATAATTTTGTTACATCGATAGCTTGGTTTTATTCTCTCCATTGTATCAAATTAGTACCAACATTCCATTATGACGTCACTATGAGTCACAAGTTGAGGAAAGTATAAAAAGTACGGATTAGGGTGAACATTTTATTTACGCACTATTTTCGACTCAAAAAAGTAGCACTGAAACTCTCTGAGTATAAATTGAGTCCTATCCAGCAAAGAGAGCAAAAAACGTGTGGAAATCGGATATATTCCACAACATTTTGGTGAAAAAAACACATTTCCCCATTTACACGTTGTACTATGGAAATTGACAGTTGTGCTGACATGTGAACTTCATAACGTCAGCTGACGTAATTCTAGGCATTGTGGTACCGTTTTGGTACCAATGGAAAAAAAGATCCTAGCTATCCCAGTTGGTACCAAAATCAAGTGTCTGCGGTATTCCTGTGTCGTACTAGGGAATGTTGGTACTCACGTCTGGGATTTCTCGATTGTTAAATTCTATGCACGAAAGTGCATTTTTTAATTTGTCATCAAAGTTATAAATGACGTCTTCAAGGAGAGATAACTATGGTGTTTTTTTTGAACATTAAATGTGTTTAAATTGCCGGAACATTTCACTTTTGTAAAAGGTTAAGGAGCATAACTTTTCCAAAAAGATACCTTGTCAAGGGGGACTTATTTAATGAACTGTAAACTCCATAAACGCCCATATATGGAAAAGCAACCCCCACGAAGAAATTTTCGTAATTATGAAAAACAATTCTTGAATACATAAAAACCGGTTCTTTTTGTGTAGAAGTAATATCGCGTATCCTAGTCCGGGAACACAATGGAGAACTAGGGCAATCGAATTCAGTTGACTCTTCACACAAACTATTAGTTCAACGCTTTATCCGTTATCGTCTATGGAGCCCCGGACTAGAAATCCAGGCGGACTATATCGGCTGTCACACCGGTAAGTTACAATCTGAAATCAAGGTCGTCGACGAGCTGGCGAACTAAACGCAGACACATGTTTGGAATATGGAGACTGTTAGCGGGGACCCCGGCGCCCTAGTGAGCGCCCGGAGGACTCGCGGTAGTTGCGGGGACAGAACCTGCGTTCCTTCTGAATTACGCACGTGACTCGGTAAATATTTTGTGTTTTATTACAAACCAGCCTTCGCCTCGTCGTCAGATTTACATTACAACGTCAAGTACCTGCAGAGTGTGAAGGCACGGAAAGATTTGCGCGAGGCGGGAAGACCACATGTCTTGGAAGGGCCGCGCGCGTGTGAGTGGGAACTACCGTCACCTGACTTATGAATATTCATAGCGTTGGCAGAAGAAGATCCATTCATAAATAAATTATAGTTATCAACAGCATAATTAATATGAAAAAAATGAGGCTGACAATATTGGGTGAAACATTGCTGGTAATTCCAATACCGCTACACAGCTCCTCCCAGAATGTGCCGTTACCGGCACATCGACGCGACGGCCACAGCGGGCTTGGAATTGCTCCCGAAAACTGCCTACTTAACCCTATACTACAATCTTCTTTGACGCCACCGCAGTCAGGCGTAGTCATCGCCGCCATTCAGGTGTTGTCTCACAGCAGTCTAGTGTTGTCATGCACAGCAGTCTAGTTGTCTGTTGCTCGTTCCACGAGTCCTTGGTAATGGCTTGTGGTGGGTGTAAGGATTGTTCAGCTAGTGTGTGATGATCCGGGGCCGCGTGGAGTTGGTATCCATGATACGGACGCTCCTACATGGCCGCGATTTGAGGCGGGGCGGATTGGGAACGTTTACCCTCCGAAGGACGGATGCTTTCATGATCCATTTGCCCAATTCCAAGTGAAACATGGGAGGAGAGCGGTAGTCTGTATTTAATCAATAGCTGATTATACAGATCAAATACAGAAGAATGATTGTACACAATTAAATCACAGCAAGTGCCACGACCCACCGGGATTCGAACCAGGGAATTTTGATGGTAAATTTGCGCCAGAGGCAGTCACCCTAACCGCTAGGCCAAGCTCTACCACCAAGCACCCTAAACGATAGGAAAAGCACCTAACCGCTAGGGCAGGCACCCTAACCGCTAGGACAAGCTAGCAGTCTAGTGTTGTCATCGTACAGCAGGTTCGCCTCGATCAAGTATTGCAGGATATCCCCAGTTCAGTGTCGTCATACCAACATATCGCCACGCCTGGCCGCATCCAGTCCCGTGGTGTGAGCGCACTGTGTGTTGGACCACCTTCACCATCCACTGCAGCAAACAGTTGCCGTCTGCAATGTCCAGACGAGCAACCAGTAGTAGCTTTGCTGTACCTCACTATCGCTCCGGACGCTGTCGTCTATCACATAGGAAGTTTTTCAGTTGGACGATTTTGGTGGTCATACCATTAAAAGCACACCACAGCGGGTTCGGTGTTTGGTTTATTGGTACACCAATAATCCTGGTATATCACAATAACCTGGCCCCTCGACGCTGGATCGGTTACTCTTGAAGCCCCGCAGCATCCATCTACAAGGTGCCGTTATCTAGCCCTCTAGCTACTCTTATCGACCATCATGTAAGTCTTTCGGCCCGGCTGATCGTTCATCCGAAGTCGTCGGCCCGTCTAGCCATCCAAAGTCGTTTGGCCCGTATGGCAATTATCCAAAGTTGTCCGGCACCGCTTGCCATTCATCCAAAGTCGCCTGGCAGGTCTGCCTTCAAAGTCATGCGGACGTCTGCATTCGTCTCAAGTTGTCCGGCGCGTCTGCCATTAGTCCCAAGTCGTCCGGCGCGTCCGCACAGTCATCAAAGTTGTCGGCCCGTATGGCCATTCATCCAAAGTTTCCCGGCCCGTCCTGCCATCCCAAAGTTCATCCAGGCCACGTCTGCATTCTTCCTCCCAAATGTCGGCCCGTTGGCCGATCATCCCAAAGTCGTCTGGCCGTCTGGGCTTCTTCAGTCGCCTGGCACGTCTGCCAAACGAAAAAAAATCCCGATTTCAGCTCTAACTTTGGAATTGGGCATTTAAATTAAGTGTGAGTACCCTTGAGTTCTAGTGACTATTTTTTAATTACTACAACTACAACAACTAAACACAAAAATATAATTTTCGAATCTCTGAGTCAGCCGTGGTTAAATACATCTAAATAGTAAACCAATCAAAAATCGTGTAAAATCGACGGAGAAATGTACGAAACCTCCGCTAAAGTTAATCAAACATAGCAGCGAAACTTTCACAACAGAGAAATTCAGCAAAGGTTGCTTAGAGGGAGGGCAATATCAAGTTTAGAAATTGTATTTTTCAAATAAATCCAATAATCCCTCATTTGGACTAAAAGTGTAGTGCCAATCATAATTTTGTAATTGCCTCAATTAATCGTAATGAAATATCATGCATAGTTATTTGTGTTGACAACAGGGCTTTTCACCACTCATCAAAAGATCGACGTTTTTGAAGACTAATGAAGTATTTTTCTAATTAATAGTCACGCCTACGCCTCCCGCAATCATTAAGCAATACACTTTTAAGAGTGGCATTTCCAGCAGGAGTCGCCGGAGAAAATTTGTTGTTGATATGCCGGACCTAAGTCATCAGGTTTAGTGGCCTGTCTTTGTACGAATCGCTCCATCGAGGTGGGAGCCTCGCGTCTTGTTCATTCTATTTATACAATCAGAAATTGGCCCTAGCACCCTTTACCTAACTGCTCAGCTACATGACCACAACACTAGTTCGTACTCATTGGGCACAACATCGGTCCCGTACATGTCAGTAGGACTAGAGCGTCATGCTTGGCCACATTAACCCAAATATACAGTGCAAAAAGGTAAGTCCCCCCTGACAAATGTGCATTTTTTCTAGACAGTTAGGCTCCTTAACCTGTGTTTACAAAAAATGTAAAATGTACACAGAAATGTTACACATTTAATGGGAAAAAAGTTTCACACAGCAGGTGACCTTCTCCCTGAAACGACTTCATTTATTAAATGTTGATGACAAAATACAAAGACCCTTTTCGAAAACTCAGTTTAAGATTTTTTAAAGATTCTTTCCCCTATTACTGAAACATCCGATTCCCATAAATTTGGTACACATGAGAAAGCTTATTTCTTTCTTCTTTTCCATTGGTATCAAATTAAGTATCCAACATTTCCTATGACGTCACGATGACGTCACAAGTTGAGGGAAAGTATCAACAAAATCTGGATATAGGGTGAAAAAAATTTTATTTCGCAATATTTTTCGACTCAAAAAAGTAGCACGAAACTCTCTGAGTATAAAATCTAGTCATATCCCATCAAAGGAGCAAAAACCGTGTGGAAAGCGGATATTCCAAACATTTTTGGGTGAAAAAAACACATTTTTCCCCCCTTTCTAACACGGTGTTACCTATGGAAATTTGACAGTTGTGCTGACATGTGAACTTCATACACGTCAGCCTGACGTAATTTTAGGCCTGTTGTTACTACTACGTTTTGGTACCAATGGAAACAAGTATGACCATAGCTATCATTGGTACCAAACTAGTGTTTGTGGTATTCCTGTGTTGTACTAGGCATGTTGGTACTTCTACGTCCGGATTTCTCGATTGGTTAAATCCTATGCACTAAAGTGTCCATTTTTAATTTGGCATCAAATTTATAAATGACGTCTTTCAGGAAAGATTAACTATGTTTGATTTTTTTTTGCACATTAAATGTTTAACAAAATCTTGCAGTGAACATTTCACTATTTTGTTGTAACAGGTTAGGAGCATAACTTTTCCATGAAAAAGTATACCTGTAAAACAGGGGGACTTATTGATTTTGACTGTATAACTCAAACGCCCCATATATGAAAAGCAACCCCCACAAGAAATTTTCGTAATTATGAACACAAATTCTTGAATACATAAAAACCGGTGTAGAAGTAATTTATCGGCGTACCATATCGGGAACAATGGGTGACACTAGGGCAATCGATTCAGTTTACTCTTCACAAAACATTAGTTTGCACACGCTTTATATTCCGTTATCGTCTATGGCGCCCCCGGACTATAACTCCTTCCTGACTATATCTCTTTCCATTCACACCGGTAGTACAATCCTGAACAAGGCTGTCTTGAGTCAGGGGGCTGACCGAGCGGCGAACTAAACCCAGACACCTGTTTTGGAAATCTGGAATACTTTACTGGACCGCGGCCCAGTGAGCGCCCCGTGAGGGACTCGCGGGTAGTTTGCAAGGGGACAGAAACCCTGCGTTCCGTTCTGAATGACACTGACTCGTTAAATCATTTTTAGTGTTTTATTACAACCAGCCTTTGTCGCCTCGCGTCATATTGACATTACAAGTCAAGTACCCATGCATGTGAAGGCACGAAAAGATTTCGCGGGTCAGGGAAGACCACATGTCTTGGAAGGGCCGCGCGCGCTGTGATGGGCACTACCATACCGTCACTTACTTCTGAATATTCATAGAGTTGGACGACAGAATATCCATTCATATAGTATTTATAGTTAATAGTATATACTCAACACATAATAAATATATAAAAAATGAGGTTGACAATATTGTGGGTGAAACATTGCTTGGTAATTCCAAACCACTACAACATCCTTCCCTCCCAGAATGTGCCGTCCCGGCACTCGACTCGACGGGCCACATCGTGAATTGGGAATTGCTCCCGAAACGCCACTCTTAACTCTTCTATAACTACAAATCTTCTTTGACGCCCACCGCCGTCAGGCGGTAGCCATCGCTTCCATTCATGTCATGTGGTTGTCATCACACAGTCGAATAGTGTTGTCATCGGTTACAGCAGTCTAGTTTGTTTTTTTTGCTCGTATCCACGAGTCATTGTTAATCTTGGTGGTGGTTCAGGATTTGGATGTCAGCTAGTGTGCTGATCCGGGCCGGTGTATCCATGATACGGACGCTCCTAACATGGCCCCGCTTTTGAGGGCTGGGGCGGATTGGGACGTCCCCTCGAAGACGGGATGCCTTTCATGATCCATTTGCCCAATTCCAAGTGAACCATGGAGGCAGAGCGTATTCTGTATTTAAATAATCCAATAGCTGGTATAACAGATCAATCCAGAATTGATAGTACCCCAATAAATCCCCGCAATGCCACGACCCCCCGGATTCGACCGGGAATTTTGATGGTAACTTTGCGGCAGAGGCAAGCATTCCCTAAAACCGTAGCACGCTCTCCACGCAAGCAACCCTAAACGCGAGGCAGCCCTAACTCGCTAGGACAAGCTAGCAGTCTAGTGTTGTCATCGTACAGCCCGGTTCGCCTCGATCAATTATTGCAGGATATCCCACCAGTTTAGTGTCGTCATTCATCCAACATTCGCCACCCTTGCCGCATCAGTCCCCTGGTGTAAGCGCCCTTGTGTCTTGACCCCCTTTCAACCATCACTGCCGGTCAATCATGCCCGTCCGTGCAATGTTCCACTACACCATTAGCTTGTTGTAACTCACTATCGCTCCGGACGGCCTCCGTCTCTATCACATACGGAGTTCTTTTTCAGTGACGATTTTGGTGGATCCATCCATTAACCAGCACACCACCACCGGTTCGTGTTTTGTTCATATTGGTACACCACTAGTCCTGGTATCTCATAATAACCTGGCTTCGACGCTGTCTGCGGTTACCTCTGAAGCCCGCAGCAATCCCTCTCCAAGGTGCATTATCGAGCCCTCTAGCTACTCCTATCGACCATTCATGAATAGTGTGGTCTGGTGTGTATTCCCGTGGATTTTCATGCTAAATGATTTTTATTATTATAATTGCTGTTTTGGTTTCAGTAGGGTCTAATCTGTCAGAAAATGGTGGGGTGCAAATTTTTCGACTGATGCCTCCCCCTTGCCTCCCTCCTGCAAGGGGGGAAAGGGTTAGTACAGGGAAAAAATTAAAATCAGTCAATTGTGTTTTTATGTATAACATTGCGTTCCTCTCCTCATAAGGATTAAAATAAGTATAATATTTGCCTAGGTTCCAACCTTAGTTAAAGCGGTATAGCCCATAATGTGTTCAAGGGTCACCTGGGGGGTTGCTTCGATTTTGTTGAAAGTGGTGTCAAATGATTCCTTGTGTCATACTGAAACAGAAAATCATTTTAACTGGTTTGGTGATATCACCATTACGACATCCAGGGAAAAATTCTGGTGACCCCCATAGACCCAGGTAGCCCCCTTGCTATTTTCCTATGTAATTAGCCAACCAAATGTCACACAACACTGTAAAATAAGACATTTTTGGATCATGTGAGACATACAAACAACTTATCGCCAGTTTTCCACAAAATCTGAGCATTTGTAAATTTTACCCAGGATACCTTGAACCATTACGGGGCTATGTACCGCTTTAACTAAAGGTCGGAGCTCTGCAAATGTATACTTTTTTTAATCCGTATAGATAGTGAGACGAACATGTTTTAATGTACATTAAAACACAATTTGACTGCGATTTTTTAAATCTTTTCCCTGTAGTAACGTTTCTTCTTTCTTCCCTTGAGGAAGGGGGTAAACAGTCCTGAAAATTTGCAACGCCCATGCATTTTCTGACTGGTCTGGTCCTATTTGAATGAAAAAACAGCAAGAAACAACTTAAGCACCAAAATCCTACGGACTGTTTCATTGACATACCCCCCACACGATAAGGTCTTTCGGGTTCGGCCCCGCTGATCGTTCATCCGAAGTCGTCTGGCCCCGTCTATAGCCAATCCAAGTCGTCTGCGCGTCTGGCGATTCAATCCAAAGGTTTTCCGGGCACGTCTGCCATTCATCCACAGTCGTCCGGCCCGTTTTGCCATTCATCCAAAGTCATCCGGCACGGCTGCCATTCGTCTCAAGTCATATCGGCCCATCTGCCATTCGCCTCAAGTCGTCCGGCGGCGTCTGCCCAGTCATCCAACTTGTCTGGCCCTTCTGTCCATTCATCAAAGTTTCCGCCCGTCTGTCCATCCAAATCATCCGGCACGATCCTCCATTCATCTTCTCTCTCAAATTGTCCGACCGTCGGCCATTCCATCCAAAGCAGTCGTTTCGTCTGGCCGTCTGGCCATCATGCAAAGTCGCCTGCACGTCTGCATTCAAGTCTTGCGCACTCTGCCCATTCGTCTCAATCAGCCGGGTCGGTCTGGCATACATCAAGGTCGTGTGAAGCCGCAACCTTCTCGTTTCACTCTTTCAACCGCCGACCAACCTTTCACCAGACATCTGGGTTGGACTTCATCTTCCCCGCATGCCTACGCTTGTCATATTGCAGCAAGAATATTTCTCCCTTCATCGTCCCTTCAAACCCAAATTGCTCAACGATCAAATGTCTTACTTTGATTAGTTTTGATTATGGTTGATTGTTTGTAGAATAACTTATATACAAGGCTCTCAATCCTCCTATATTCCCTCCTCCACTACTCATGAATATAAAAATGCAATCTCACATTAAATTCCACATTCCATTCAGTCAGACGGAACCATGGGGCTGTTCGGGCCTCTTGCGCTTAGGATCCTCCTTGGTTTCGTACCGTCAACTACCTCAGCAGGCTCAGTCTGCTTTGCTTTTTCGATCGTCCTCAGTGCATCTCTCTCGTTTCTCCAAATTCAGCACTGCCATTCTTTTAATCTCCCCCCCTTCAAAACAACAAAAAAACCGGCCTCCGCACCGCCTCCCAGGTTATACTTTATGTGTACTACCGGATCGAAGCGTACCACTTTCCTCCTAACTTCTCTCCCCGGGCTTCGGCAACGTCCACTTTCAGGCTGTGCTTCATACTAGCGTCCCTTAACCTTTCTAGCGGCTCATTCTCGTTTGTTGCTTCATCACCGTTGAGGTCTTGTCCACTCCCTCTTCATCTCTACATCGCCAATCCGCTCCTGTTCTCCCAAGGCTACATCGCCAATGCCTCCGTCCTGTCTCCTCCTGACTCTCTCCTTCTTTCTGGCGGCTCGTCAAAATCGCGGCCAAGCTCGATCATGACAAGTCGTCCACTCCTCTTATCGCAGGAGCCCCGTCCTCGTCATGTGTCCCTTCTTCTACTTCACCATCATTTTCGTCTTCCATTCCGGCTGCAGCTGCCACTCTCTTGTCGTCGCGACCACCGGGTCCTTCTATAGGCCTCTCTTTCCCGATGCCAACAGGTCCCAACCTCGAGCTCTACTTTCTGGCACATGGTAGTGTCCCATCCACCAACTCTGGTCCTTCAAAGAGCTTTACCCATCTGCCGTGAACTACTCCGGCTTAACTGTGCGGACAGACGTGCCTGGATCCGGAAGACCCACTCCGAGAGCGCGGTTACGAACAGATCTGGGCCCCCTACGGCAGGGCTAACTTCCTGGAAAGTCGCAACTACTCCCCCCCACCCCCTCGGCGACGGTTATACACCAGAACGAACTGACCATGCCTAAACGCAGGACCATGCACCAAACGGTCTAGTTCCGTTTCTGCTTCTGTCTTTCATACTGGGAACTCCTATACGCCTCTCTCAACCCCCGCATAGTCGTTTCGTCGCATTCCCCTCATCTGGTACCGCACCAACCACCAGTCAACGGGAACAACTTACTCCTCCGCCCCCAGCATCCTCATATTTGGGCTCTCGCCGGTTCGACTCTTGAACACTTGAAGATAAGCGAAGCCCACTATGAGAGATACTGATCCCAGTCCTGATTCTGGAACGGTTTTAAATCCATGAGCGACACGGCATTGGCAATAGTTCCGGTTGTCAACGCTTCGACAAGGCCATCCGACTTGGGGTTTTGTTACGGAGTCGTACGGTTCTTCTCAATCCCCAATATTCAACACATCTGCTCTGATACCTTTCACTCGAAGTTACGTACGGCCCTGGTCGGAAATGAGTTTCCTTCGGAACTCCAAACATACAGACGACTATCCACCAACTTCGCTGCAAACGTTCTCGGCACATTGATCTCTTATGACATATGCTTCCATCCAACGGGTTCCAGTAATCGCCAACGACTAGATATATGCATTTCCCATCATCCGGCTCGGTCAGAGGCCCCACACATCCAATGCTATAAACCCCATCTACCCTACCAACCCCGCGCCAGAGGGGCTCCTCCTACCTTTTTACTGTTGAAGTGGGGCTCGGTGACGGCTTTGGCGGTCCCTTCTTCCTCACGCACACCTACTCACATCTTAGATAGGACTCACGTCCGGCACTCAACCCACCCAATAGTACATTTCTCGAACCTTTGGTAGGGTTTTGTTCCGACCCAGGTGCGCTCCCGCCTTCAATGCGTGCAGTCTCATCTAGTACTACTCGGCTTCCGCATTGTCCTTGGTAGAACGACCAGCCACTTAATATCTTCCCATCTCCACTCTCCCAATCTTCATCCAGTATCCTCTCTTTACTGCCAACATGTCCCCACCTCCCCGGTCCCCAACCTCCCCGCCCCCCCCGTTTCCCACCCTCAACCAACCCAGAAAGCGCCGGGGTAGTGGCTAGTGGGCTACCCCCCCTGGCTGACCAGCGCCGTGGGGGCATGCTCCACCCGGTCCCTCCCCTGGGGGGACAGACCCATCCCCCCCCCGTCACCACACACCGTCGATGAGCCTACGAGTCCTGTAAGCGAGGTCAGGGCTAACGAACCCCACCGACCGTTTTCCACCGTACCACGAACGACCGTGACCTGCGTTGGTGTGAAACGGACGAGCAGCTGTCCGAAAAGAGGCCAGGGTTAGGGGTCAATACGGTTGCAAGACCGACGAGGTATGGTAGACGCTGACTGGCCCCAAAACGTCTTCAATGCAGACGACAATGCAGATACATCTTTCCACGGGGTCTATCCTCTCCACCTCCTTTTCGTTTCTCCGCAGGACCAAGCCATTGTCTCATCCGCCAACGGCCTCACGTAACATCTCTAGTGTGATCTCCGGTTGTATCGTCACAGTATGAACTTCAACCACTACGGGGTTATGGTTTCTAATCCGCTCCAGGTTGTCGATCCTGTGTTCCCGACTCTGACGAGCCCCACGCCCGCAGACTGAGTACTGCGGCCACCCATCCACTTCAGACCTCCTGCACGCTCCCGGTCGCCCTCGGGGGTACTCCACGACACTCTTCCGACCAGGACACTCTGAATAGCCTCCACTGTCTCGCTCACTTCCAGCCCGTTCTGTTGGCCACCGCGATCTCACACTCATCTGATCTCCTCTGCTTCTGATCCTCGCTCAGCCTCCTCATTTTGGACATTCTTAAATTAGCTTCCATCCGGCCCGCACTACTGTCTACAGGGTATCTTGACAGCCCGTTTGCGTTAGAATGGCGTCTTCCCGGGTCTGTACTCCAAATCGATGTGTGAGACTGGACAGCACCTCCAGCCATCTCGACAGCTGACCCTCAGGGTTTTTTGAAGTTACCAACCAACCTTACGAACCCGTGGCCCTCCCTCCTCACTTCACTGCTTCCTCCTAGTAGTGACGATACTTTTTGAGGAAATACAACCACCCGCAGAAGCTCTCTCCTTCTCGTCACACAGTAGTGTCGCTTCCTTGGGCCGGGACCAATGAGCTGCGCCATAAGCTATAAACCCTACCCCTCTCCTCGCCATCCTGATCTGTACAGTAGCCCCCTAATTGCAAATTTGTGTTTGTCAGTGTCTAAGATGAATTGGCCACTGGCCGCGGGTAAGCCAGAATGGATCACTGATCAGCAACTCTTTCAACGTGTTGAACGCATCGTCACATTCGCCCGTCCATTCAAACACCAACTTCTTCTCTGTCAGCCGATGGGGAGGTGCCGCGATATCAGCAATCCACGATAAACCGACATAGTACGACGCCCATTCCAAGAAACTACGCACCTGCGTGGCGTGTTTGGCGTCGGCCAACCCGAACTGCTTCATCGTTTGGGACGGATTCCGGATGAATACCCCTTTCAGATACTACGTTGCCCAAATAAACGTTACCAAAAAGATCCTTTTGGAAATAGGTTGACACTTTGAGGCTGATTTTCACCCGGCTTCGTCGGCTGAACCCTGCAAACCTACCTCCTCTAAACCTATCTCGACTCTAAAAGGTACTACCCGAACACAATCACGTCGTCTAAATAAACAAGGAGCGTCTCCCATCTCAACCCGGCCAACACTCGATCCATCAATCTTTCAACGTTGAGGGCGCAATTGCAAAGTCCACATGGTAGGACGTTCCAAGCACACAGTCCGCTGTGGTGGAAAGGCAGACTTGCTCTAGCGTCCGTGTCCATCCCAACCTTCCAGTAGCCGGAAAAGGCCAAATCGAGAGTTGTAAAGTAATTTGCGCCCCCTAAAGCATCCACGAATCAATCGATTCGCGCAAATATACGCCTTCCTTCATCGTGACCCCCTCATTCAATTTCGATAGTCCAGACAAGCGCTTAGAGCCTCTCTACTTTGCTACTAACACACTGGGCTGACCAAGCACTATCCGAAGGCTGTATTAAACCCCTTCTCCAACAAACTCGTTCACATTGTCGCTCCACCTCTTCACGCTGCTGTGGGGATACCCTCCTCAATGGCTGCCGAAAAGGCCGGGCACTCCCAGTATCAATACTGTGCTTCACCTTCGTCTTCCTACCAATATCAAACTCTCCGGGCCCCCTAAGAACACATCCTGATAGTTCGCGCTATAAACCCGCCACCTTTTTTTCTCGTCTCTCCTTCTCCAATGGTGGGTACTCTGCTCTAAACGCTCTTTCAGATGTTAAGGCACCTCCGCCGGTTCACCATTTGATCTCGCGCCCCCACCATCCTAGTCTCGCAAACACCTCATTCTCCGCCACCACACAACTTGCCTGCACGTAGCGCCTCGTTTTCACCTCTCGAGGAAAAAGCCACACACATTAGTAATTGTAACTGGCACCATAGTCTTAACCTTCACTAGACCTCTTGCCACCACTAGTCCGCTATCATAAATGCGGGCCCACCATTAACGCTCTACTCCTCCCAGCCGCTCTCGACCTTCACACGACACGACTCCGGTACTCGGAACTCCCCCTTCACCTTGAACAAAAAAAAAAATCCGTCCTACATGACTGAACCCTAGTAACGTCTACACACACCCCTCGTCTGCATTCAATATCGCCGCAGATACAACTACTTATGTGGCGGGCCTGTACCACTGATATCTTCAACAGCCACAACCTTGAGTGTTGGAGTTAGTTCATGTGTGGAATGACATCGTACTTTTTTCACCTCCAACGTGGTGCTGCTGTTGACCCACTATCGATTAACGCCCCTTTTGTTCCAGGAAATCCCCGAACATGCCTTTCTCACGTCTGCGACATCACACTCGCGCATTGCATGGCAGCCATTTCCTTTCCCACACCTATCTCCAGGATTGCTTTTCCCCCACGTTCTTCACTGTCGCCCACGGGCCTGATGAGCTGTTATTAGAAAACCAATGTGTTGGTTGGGTATGTCACTGAAACGTTTCCCGTAGGATGTTGTGCTAAGTTTGATTTTCTTCCTTGCTGTTTTTTTCATTCAATAGGGACCAGAACAGGGCCATAAAATGAAGTGGGGTGCAAATTTTCCACGGACTGTTTACCCCCTCCTCAAGGGAGAAAAACGTTACTACAGGGAAAAATTTAAAATCGAGTCAAATTGTTTTTTAATGTACATTAACATGTTCTTCCCCTTATAAGGATTAAAAAGTATATATTTGCCCTAGGTTCCGACCTTTAGTTAAAGCGCTAGCCCCATAATGGTTCAGGTTCATCCTTGGTGTAAAATGTTACCCATGCTCAATTTTGTTGAACTGGCGATTCAGTTGTTTTTAATGTCTCACAGGATCCAAAATGTATTATTTTTTACATGTGTGTGACATTTGGGTTGCTAATTTACATAGCAAATTTAGCAGGGCGCCATGGTCTATGGGGGTCACCAGAATTTTCCCTGGATGTCGTAATGGTGAATCACCAAAACAGTTAAATGCATTTTCTGTTTCAGTATGACACAAGGAATCATTGACACACATTTCAACAAAATCGAAGCATTTAGCCCCCAGGGTGACCTTGAACGCATTATGGGGGTATACCGCTTTAAAACTAAAGGTTTGAACCTATGCAAATATATACTGATTTTAATCCTTATGAGGAGAGGAACGCATTATTATACATAAACACAATTTTTACTTGATTTTAAATTTTTCCCTGTAAACTAACATTTCCCCCCTTGTCAGAGGGGGCATCAGTCCGAATTTGCACCCCACATTTTCTGATCAGGAATTAACTCCACTGAAACCCAAACAGCAATAAAATCAATTTTAGCATGAACCTACGGGAATACACACCAGCCCACACTAAAACCCTAGTCGTTTCTCATCCGGAATAATCTGGTACAACTCCATCGGCACAAGCGAATTCGAAGTCCCCAGTGGTCTAGCAGAATGACGCAGACAACCCATGTACAACACCGTACATACATTTCCGCACTTGGCAGACTCCTCACATCCTCTGACCTCGTCATCAACTCAACATCACGAAGATGCAGCAGCCCTCCGTTTGATCCCTTCTCGCTCCGGCGTCCCTCTTCTTGCCGTGTCTCCAACCATTCCTGCCGTTTCTCGCCCGCCCTTCTCGGTCGACAACCTACAATCTCCATCCTTCTCAATACCCCTTTCTCTAAAACATTTGCAACTTTACGTACGCCTTCCGTACCCCCTTGCTTTCCCAATCCCCCGACACCCAATGCGCTCTTGGTTTAAAACTGACGCGGCCCTCTGCTGCCACCGGCCCTCCCATGGCCCCTTGGGTTTGGCCCGATCTCTTTTCCCGACATTGCAATGATAGTAACGGTGCCCTTCCTGTCGACATTTGCGACACACCACCTCACTGTAACGGCAATTCTTCGTAGTAAGGCCCAACTCGTCTTCGCATGCGGAACAACCACAGCACCTCTCTCGGCGGTACCCTCGCTACATTCTCGTGCGAAGTGTCCAGCTTTCTGACATTAAAGCATCATGGGGGTCACCGGTGGGGGCGGGCGTTCTGCTGGGGTGTTTCCACTCTCTGAGCGTTCCACCACTGCTCTGTCCTTGATAACCGTTAGCCGATGCCGCCCTTGGCTGTTTCGTCTCGTTGGCCGACCTCAACCCTTCTCTTACAGATCTTTTTCAGCTCCTCAACAAACACATGCTTCCATCCTGTTCCGTGCATCCATCTTTGCCTTGGCGAAATCCCCGTCGGGGTTGACTGAGACTCAACCAATCGTGTGTACCAGCCTACTCCTAAGCCTACGACTTCTCATTACGGTGGAACGATTCTATCGCCTTGGCCTGCCTGATTGCCTCCTCTAATGTGCCAGCCTCGTCTGGGAAGCCGATCTTTCCCGTATGACCGAGCTGCTATTTGCATCTTTAAAGTACCGCCACTGCCAACAAATCTCTACCTTGCTCTTCAGTCTGCGGAAACGCTAGCGAGCGCCGTTTTAGTCCGCTTTATATCCAATCCTAGGGCATGAGACTCGCTCCCCGGCCTCTGCTCCCGCCCCTGCAATTCCTTGAAAGTATTTCGGCACCCTCCCTCGGTGTCCCGGGAACTCCTCTCCATAACGTCCATCAGTTTCGCAAAGGTCATGTCCTTTGGGTTACGTCGTTGATGCTCAAGGCAGATAATGCATCCCCCTGGCAACACGTAAACAGCTGATACGTTGCTTCTTTATCAGTCCATTTATTGTATTCCTACACCTCGAAATGCAGTCGAAAATCCGTCCAGGGCGTTTTCTCCCGTCGTATTTCAAACCTTCTTTTTCATATGTCGGCCTCTCCCATAACCTTCTGCAACCAGCTGCTGCTCTCGTGACCCTCTTCTCCCTTTTCAACGGAGGAGGTTCCAACATTCCGGGTCACTATCCCTTCCGGTCTGTAGCTAGACGTCTACTCATATCTCCCATCTTCGCCTGCTTCTCTCTCAGATGCGTGGCACATACCGTGCGATGCAATGTTCGGGTCTCACGTAGCGAGAGTTACTACCTCTATTTGTATTGCTATCTTCCATTCGCATACGTGTCAACGATGACACTAATTCGCCACCACGCTGTTTCATAGCAAAGGTTGCGGTGTTTCATTCTTTCCGGTCCAGTCTCCACTGCTGGTCCACGCGTCCCGCCCCCTCGTCGGCCGACCCGAATCTCACTACTCTCCCCTTCCTTGCTGAGCGCTTGTACTTCTCACTCTTCATACTCCTGTCTCACTAGGCCTCGCCCATCCTCCCCTCGCATCTGCCCGTATCTTTTCCATTGAACTCTGCCTCTCTGCCCGTATCTCCTCACTTCCCCTCTTCGAACTTTCCCTCCCTGCCGTAATACTCCCTACTTTCACCATACCTCGCCCCGTCTCTGGGTATATCATGACTCCCCGCACGCTCATATTTAAGGGAGAGCACGTCTCCCACACCCTGGTAGTTCCCATCCTTCCCCCCTCGCTTATTTCCTTCTTTCCCTCCTCCCCTCATCTGGCTTTGTCCTCCTCAACTGTCGCACACCCTTTCCCCCTCCCCCTCTCAACACTCTCCCCCCTCGTCCTGTCGGTCCTCCTTCCTCCTAACTCCATCCCGCTGCCGTATTCTCCCATCTCCCCCTTCGAAACATTCCACTACATACTCTCTACTTTACTCGCCCCGAACTAGGCACCTGACCCCCTCCATCCTCATACTTATGGGTAACCCGTCCACAATCTCTCCCCACCCTGTCGGTATCCCTCCCGTTCACGTATCCGTCCTTCTCTCTCCAACAATTTACCTTCATCATCCCTTTACCTGGTCGCTCTTCTCCTCTGCGTCTTCTCCAATTGAGTACCAACTGGTATAGACGCTCTCCCTCCTCCTGTAACCAAATCTGCCGTCTCACGCGCAACCTCCCGATCCGCTCTTTTCCTCTTTCAGTCTCCTGTTGCCGGACTCCCTCCTCTCTCCAACACGTTCCTTTCATCCTTTCCTCAATACCCTCCTCCCTCCGCATCATAACCGCTGTGTTTCCATCAACTATCCTTTTGCTTTTCTGTCTCCCCTTCTCTCTTTCTGGTTCCCCCCCCCCCTTTTCTGCCCATGCGCGAACGCCGCTTTCCCACCTCAAGTCCTCCTCCTCTCGCTGACGATCCAACTCATTAAACCGCGCCGTCGTCTCCTACGCCTCTCTGGTCCTTTCATACTCATGCCTCATCAGTCGTCTGTCCACCGCCCTCCATAATGAATCTCCCCGCCTAAACGCCTCCTAGCCTATCACCCCTCTTACTACTGCCCTACCTGCCCCTGGTGACCGTAACTCCACCCCGATACCATCGGTCGGACTCAGTCCATACCATACCGTTTGACATCCCGGTCCTCATCTATCATAAAAATGTCTCTCTCCCTCTCCCCATCACCTTGTGTCCACTATCGCCTTTACCACCGACCTGGCACAAGAATCATCGCTGCGCGACACTCACACCGTCACCACACCATCCATATCGTCACACAGACCTAGTCTCTCCTCCCACCGCCTTCTCGTGCCTCCCCCCATGTCACGCATCTCAAACTTCTCCAGATCCTCCGGCTGCCATCGCTTAACGGTACGTCCTCTTAAGGATTCCCCCGTAGCAGTACCGCATCACTACTACTTCTACTACTTTTCTGCACGCACACATACCATCCGAACGCCGCCTCCTCGCACATACAACGCCCTTCGTCACTTTCGTTCCACCCAACGAGCCGTTTGAATCCCTCCTCTCCGTCGCACCTACAACTCCTTCGTCGCTTCGTCTCACCCAAAGTAGCCGTTGAATCCTTCCGGCCACGACACTCTTTCGTCGCTTACATCCGATCCGCCTTCTGCATATCCGTCCACACATACAACTCCTGCGTCGCTTACGTCCACTTCTTCACCACAAACCAAAACAGCCTCGCACGTCCTCAATTAGGATCCCACTTCTGACACCACTTGTAGCGGGACCGCGGCCCTAGTGAGCGCCCCGGAGGACCGCGGTAAATTGATCAGGGGCAGAACCTGCGTTCCTTCTTAATGACGCACGTGACTCGATAAATCTAGTTAGTGTTTTATTGAAAACCCACCGTCGCCTCGTCGTCAGATTACATTACACAACGTCAAGTACCTGCATGATGAATGCACGGAAAAAATTTGCGCGGTAAGGGAAGACCACATGTCTCTGAAGGCCGCGCCGGCGCTGTGATTGGGCAACTTACCAACTACCCTCACTCTGACTTATGAATAATTCATAAGTTTTGCACGACATACTATCCATTCATTTACTTAATTATAGTATAACCACAGAACTAATAATATATAAAAAATGAGGCTGACAATATTTAGTGAAACTTGCCTGGGTAATTCCAATACCGCTACAATACTAAAAATAGCTATGGCTATGATTCAACTGTTAAGTATGATCCATGGATTTATGGGGAAGGAGAAAGCTCTTCCTAATTGCATTACGCAACCGATTATCCCAATTATATCACTTGGCAACGTCATTGTAAAAACATAGACCAACATAGGCCACTTCTCGGCAAGGGAGTACTCGTTCATGTTTTCATGATCAATCGCCGACAGAAGCGGTGCCACGCTCAGTTGAACAAGTCATAGACCTTGCGCAGAAAGGTATAATCCCCGATGCGCAGTGGTTTGTTTTACAGGTGGAGACTAAAACTAAGAGATTGAGTCGATTACAGCCGAAATTCTGAGTATTCAGTCCCCAAAAATCGGAGATAGCCATGTTCCTAAGATGAGTTACATTGATTCAATTTTTGGAAAACTTGGATGTTTTGTAACGCCGTAATTCTTAAAGTATGATATCTGGAGACGAATCTACTTGAATTGGGAAGAAAAATGGCCTTATCTAAACAATGACACCAACATAAACAGTGCCGCGAATTGCCCCGTTTTCTCCCTCAATTCTGTCACCAAAGTTGGTTATATTTACCACAGCATTGTAATTTTAGTTAAGCCTGGATAATGATAAATTGTGCTTTTGTTTATAAACATGCAATTTGGCAGAGAGGTAGAGAAGTAAATTTGGAAAACAATTTGATATTGACCATACCTGCAC
>JAMKCH010021248.1:0-55142 GCA_023653785.1 Ophioderma brevispina | reverse complement strand
GCTAAGTTTATCTGTAAAGGTGCACTTTAAAGGAAAATATGCAAGTTTTTTGTCAAGCTCCGGTGGATTACATTCATAAATATTGTACATACATCACGATTCCCTAAAAAATAATACAATTTGATGTAAAAATTAACAAAAAAGAGGCATTTAATTTTGCTTTTTTGACATACGACAAGAAAAAAAAACAGGCGGATTTTTCGCACGGTTTTCATTGATGCAAAAGCGCCGAATTTGTTCTCCTCGTGACGTCAATAAGTGATGACCAAAAACATGTGTTTACTCGACTTGTATTGCTGACACTGTAATATGAGGATTAATGAAAGGATAAATAAAATTAAGAAAAAAAAAGGACAGAATGAATTTTGTTCATTTCGTGTGTTTCATTTTATTGAAGTGGCAACACTGCATATGATGGCCACGACGTAAAGTATGGATGGTCATCACCTTGACGTCACCATTTGCCTGGGATGTGGATTTGTCGGATTGGTTTCGAGAAGCTATTGGGCGGGAAATTTAAAAGGGCAAAACTACTCAACAAATGGGACAATTTATCAACTTATTTTGATTTATATTAATCTACGTTACTTAAAAGCTTTCCATCCATACAAATTTTCCAAATATTCAGAATCAGGACATATTTCCTTTAAACGAACGTTTTCCTTAATTTGGAGACGGTTTAAGTGTGGAAATGGTGGTTGGATAAACTTTCACTCATCACTCTCACCAAGTAAATATTCAGCTGCTAGACTTAACTAGTCAGGGCAGAACCACCAGAGGTGTATTGAGTCAATCCACAATGCCCAGTTTGGGAAATTTCACTTTCAATAGGGTCAGTGATCGCACAAAAATCTATTCTTAAAACATAAAAACACTGTCTTTTTATGCTCATTGAGAACGAAGAGGCATATAGCCAAGCAACGATGGGGGGGTTTTATGTTTGGGGGGGGGGGGGGGGGGGGGGGGGGGGGGGGGGGGGGGGGGGGGGGGGGGGGGGGGGGGTAGCATGAACATGAAATGTACTGTGGTTCTTAAACTTTTGGACACTTTTTATCTGACATATACTAACAGTGATTAGTACAGTATAGGTATATTGCAATGCATCCTAGAATTGTTTCAAACACATGCCATATGCAAGGCATTTGCTTTGTTACTTGATGTGAAATTCTTTTGTTTGTGTATCAAAACAAACAAACGAATTTTGTTTATTTTGTCTTCAGAACATGTGCTTCAAAATGTATAAGTCAGTAAAGCAACAAAAACTATTTGTTTCTACATGTTGAAAAATCCGGCTATCCATCATGATTTTCTCAAAAAACATGTTTTGTAAATAAAACAGTAGGTGATGTAGGCGACGATTTTCGAATGGTTGTAATTACCGGTACTTTGCATTACTAAGTGGGTTTAAAATTGTATTCGTTGAAAACAGGTGTTAGTCGCCCGACCTTGATTGAAACGACGCAAAAGTTGTGACATGTCGCTGTCCAAGACTGCCGTCGATTGGTCGCAGAGTTGTTGACGCAAAGAAAGGTCCCGTCACATGAAGAAACTTGCGACGCGACCCCCCCCAACCTTTCCAACTACACAAGACACATTTCTTTCCAAATAGGTGTGTCTGTTCAAAATTGACAAGACAAGAGATGCTCAATCGTCGAGCAGTAGGCAATCAAGCATGTCACTTGTTCAGTTCTCAATCAGTCGCAGACCTTAACACGACAGCACAAGTTGATGTCAAGACTGCAAGTCGACGACTATCTTCTGTAGTCACAAGTTAGTCTGTTGACTGAGTCAACATGTCAGTTGGCTTGCATTTTCTCTCCACTTGAGCAGCCAATACGCGAGTTCGATAATTCAGGCAATGCTGTGCTACAATAAGCAACAGCAATGTTCATAATACGATTGACCTGTGTCCCATCCCAGAAGAATCCTTGATTTTTGTGCTGAGAGGTCACGGAGGTCAATCGCGGCAGGAACAACAATAGTGCCCGAATTATCGAACTCGACTCATTGCCGACACTTTCCAACTGCACACAACCACTCATGATGCGCCCCTCAAATCATCGGCGACCGCTTCCAAACCGCTCATGGTGTGCAGCCGACTTCCCAAAAAAAAAGAAGAAGAAAAAGAAAGAAAAAATCGTGGCGGGTTTTCCAAAATTTGCCACGTGCTCCCGAACACACCAAGACTGCAGAAGACTTCAGGGACAGTCCCAAACTACACCTGAAAAGGAAAATTAAATCACGATTTTCGAAAAAAAATGGCCTATCGGCACCAGTCTTGCGCCAGTTCTGGAAGCGGTTTTCTATGAAATAATGGGTAAGACTAAAGATTGACAGTACAGAACAGGCCCATACCTTGCCAGAGAACTTACACAAGAAAAAGAAAAAAAAACTGCTCACGATTTTCGAAAATTTGCAATCGGCACCGTCTGGAGCAGTCTGGAAGGGGGTTTCTAGCAAAAAATCGGCTGTGTGACTTGAGCCTTTATTGAAGGTGCTCACAAAGTCTGTTTGCCTATTCAAGTATGTTGGGAAAGTGGAATCCTGTCCTGTATCTAGAGATTGCTTCACTGTTCTTACAAATAGGAACCATGAGACAGGGAAGATCCCTCCCTCAATAACATCTCTAGCAGAGCTCTACCAGACCGATAACTGTTAGGTTACTCCATATCAGTGCAACTACTAATGAATCAGTGTTAGAACGTCCCTGAACCAATGTGATCCAATTATGCAGAACATGGAACATCAATAAAAAACAATGATAACCCGAACCCCGAAAAATACTATCCTTTTACAGTTACAGTACCAGTAATACAAAATAATAAGAATTTAAAAAACTAAAAAATTAAAAAAAAACTTTTTCCTTCTTTTGTGTGTTTTCTTCCTTCTTGTAGCTGAGAGAATCGTTACACTGTATTCAGGTCGGTGTAGGAATTTTGTACGTAGGGTTAAGAAGAGGACCCAAATGGCAGGAAGGATGGTGCAAACAATGTGGAATACCAGTGGAAATTGCTCCTGTATTAAATATTATGGGGCTGACCCAGGAGAAAAGCCACCTTGACCTTCACTTAACGTCCTGAACTCAGTAAGTGTCAATTGGGGAAGTAATATCCCCTAAATCGAATGTAGAAAAAAAATATTCACTATTGCTCATGGAAGCCAGTTTAGGGACCCCTGGTGGATGTTTAGGGACTTAACCTTGAGTTGCTACAATGCTACCTCTAGTCCAGAAGGAAGAAAATAGTCCTAAAACCAGAGTATAGATGTGATAAGGATAGGCTTTGTGATACATTCAATTATAATTTTGGTTCCACCTTTACACGTGTTGTAACAAGGAGGGTAGGGGTAACCACCCCAGAGAGCTTTGACCCGGGAAGAACGAGCTAAAAATCATTGCTAAATCAGCCTTTTTTTTTTTTTGCCTGTCACCTCCAACCAGGAACAACTGCCTCAAAACCACAGTCAAACTGGGAAAAATCAGCCTCAAAATTGGGAATTGCCCTCTGACAATGACCCCTGTTACGCCCTGCCCATTGACAGTGGATTCGATTCAGTCATACCTGCAGAACCGTTCATTCCTACATGCGCATTTTCAGGGATACTTTACAATAAAACATCATTCTTGTGGTGTTCATCAGGGTGGTAGTCGGGCCTCTCTTTTATAATGTATTACTACGTATCACTAAACTTAATCTGGAAGCACAACATTATTTACAACATGTATGCAGATGCTGCTTGCACCTAAATAAATGAACATTGGACCCCAAGACTAATGTGATACCAAAACCATACAGTGACAGGCTCTTGATTGTTAAATCAGTGAGTGGAAGCACTTTGTACAAAACTCAAACTCAAATTGATGAAAAGACAGAAGTGTTCACCTTATGTTTATCCTATATCACATCAGACACCTCAAAGCACATTTACCATCAGAGTAGGGGATGATGGATGCTTCTCCAGTCCTCAAAGAGTTGTTGAGCATGACCAAAATTGGTATATGTAGCCATTGCTCATGTGATTTCTTTATTTGGTCTTGCAACTGTTTTTAATTTTAATAATTAGATGTTTTAATTAAAAGTTTTTTAATTTTTCTTTTTTTATAATTAAATAAAACATCAGTAGGCCTAATAAAAAATTCTTTTTCTTTTTTTTTTTTTTTTTTTTAATTGATAAGTCACTATATCAAATGCTGTTTTATATACTGTATAGAGTGTGGGTGATTCATATGCAGGATCTGGACATCGAAATTTCACATCACAAACATATGAGAAAAGGTGATCTCAATGGGGAAGGTTCTAGAGGGTGTGAGAACAATCCGATAACAGATGAAAAGTACACCCACTATCCAAGCTGAAATTGTCCATAATTTCCAAAACTTCTCAGACATGCCTTACCAAATAGCAAAGATTGGCATTATAAACACGAATTCAAAATGATCGCTTCTACGAGACAGAAATCAAAATTGGAGGATCTACTAGTGCAATTATTTATTGAGTCAATACACTCTCTGCCTAGTATAGCATGTGGAACACTTGCTATTTTTACACACAAGGACTTCCTTGGTGTATATGTTGTTTTATTGTTTGAAATGTTTGTTGAGGTAAATTCACTATGAGCTTGCCATTTCAAACCAGTTTCGAAGCTTCAGTAACTATTAATATAACACGGCTAAAACATGAACGACCTGAATTGTTTGGGACACCTCAATCCATGACATACTTGACTTCATACGAAACACATGGGCATGAAATGTCAAAGCCAGCGGATTCGACATGTAAGATATCCCAGGCACGGGACGGGGCCCGAAGGGCCGCTGGTTTCGAGACAACCTGATGTTTCCGGACTTTTTCTTTCCCCTCTTCCAGGACTATCTTCACTCCCTCTTGGGAGATGGGTTAACGGACCAAATCAAAGTCCATATTATTTTTTTTTTTCATAGAATTTTCCCCTCCACATGGAAAGCCTATCACTAAAAACCTTCGATTATAAATTTTGAGTCCGGACCTTAAATTTTACTCGGGTATGAGAATAAAAATGAACTTTCTTTGATACCAAAAATCTCAGTATTGATTGAGGAAAAGGGCAAGAGGGATTAAATCAACAAACTTATTCTTTAATCTGCCAACACAGAATAAAATAAAAATGTTTGAAAAAAAAAAAAAAAAAACTGATAAACAGCTGAACTGAAATCTGGGCAGCAAATAAACCAAATCGGGCTAAAAATATATGTAAATGAGTACATTTTTGGGACAGGTATTTCAGGTATTAACATCAAAATTCTCTGTCTTTAGAAGCCAAAAAAAAATTGCCCAAAAATTATTCTTTTATTAAAGATTGCACGTCTTTTGGACTCGCCCTGTAGCAGCATGCAGAAAAGTATTAATAAACATCATTACAATCATCTAAAACCAAAATAACACTAAAAGTACAATTCACAACATTTTCCAAAGCTGCCTAGATATCAGTCATTTATAATAGTATTCTGCTTTTAATTGCAAACCAACAAAAGCAGAGGATACATTTGCGATACAGAAAACTGTATTAATAATTAGTATTTCCCACAAGCGACACTGTAGCTTATTATTTGTAATGACTTCCATGTGTGTCAATATAAAAAGCTGGAACACTTGAAATTTAAGGGTATATGATATGAAATCTCAGATTTGATTTGATGGTCTGAGTGATTGAGGTTGAGTGAATGGGGGTAAGTGATGGGTGAGAGGGATGGGGAAAGGAAGTGCTTGACTGCTTGAATCCTCAACGATTGTTAGCCAGTATCAAGACAAGACAGTGAGGGTAACAGAGGGGCCGAGCTTGAAAAAGTGTCTAGTTTTCGACGTTACCCTCCACGCGGTACAACAAAAACACAACTACCTTTATTGAAGGATTAATATATGAGATTAAGAAAAATGATGGTTTGTGGTTAAAATATTTGGTGCGGGCTGATTTCTAGGCCGAAAAAAATGCCATTTGGGGCTGCAAAATTATTTAGCAAAATATTTTTTAAATATTTTTTAAGTAAAAATATTACAAAAAAACAAAAATGCACTTAAAATTTTTTATTTGATTTTTGAATAGGTTTTATACATTGCATAACGGGTTCAATTAATACTTCGTTGTGGTGACATGTGATAAAAAAGGATGTTTTTTTAGTGAAAAAATGTGTGATGTGGGGCTAAAATTCTAGAACCTTATATATTGGATAAAAAACAGAATTCTATAATTCAGCGGATTGATCATATTTGCATCATGATAAAATTGTTTAAGAAATTAACAAATGTGATTTTCTAAAGTTTTTAGCTCAAAAATGTGATTTTTTGAGCCAAAAAAAACCACCCCTGCACCAAAGTTTGTGACCACAACATCATTTTTTTTAAACATTATCTACTACTATATTCGAAATAGCAAGTGGTTGCGTTTGTGCTGTGCTACCAAGGAGAGGGCGGTGACTACCAATTTTGCAGTCCAAACAGCTCCACTAGTGATGGGGTGGTCATGGCTGAGGATCAGGTGGCCCGACCTTTAAAACTCTAAAGGTAGGGTATGACACCTCAACACAATTGTCATATTATGTCACCATGGTAAGTTTGGTTACTTAACAAACATTTTACAAGACAAACATAAAATACATAATGAATAATTCACTTTTGTTAATTCCAACACAACATTAATTTATAAACAGTCTATACATGTATACACAAACAAAAAACACTTTCTTATTACATTATCGTAACATACAAACTACTCTTAATCTTAAATGAAATAGCCAATATACATTGTAGTATTGTTTTTTTTAAACATATTTCTTATTTTAAAGAAATATTCGGATAAATCTATTGCAGTTTTTTTTTTGGATGGGCTTATTTTTGATGTTAAGAAACTTAATTATAATAAATGATTTTTTAAAAATTCTAATTTCAATATTTATGAAAACAAATACACTTTATTTTTACATTATCATAACATACAAACCACTCTTAATACTTATTGATTGCATTGACGCCACTCTCACACGTAAGAAATATTGTAAGTTTTACAACCACATGTTGGAACATTAGACGAGATGTCCTTTTAGTCTCTTCTTGCGACAAGCAGGGAATACGTCGGGCCAATTCTTTACCCCAAGCCCACGGGGGTGGGACGGGTTTTTTTAAACTCTAATCCTAAACCTATCTCTTCAGTCACATCATCACATGTACGTTTAATCTGAATTCCCCAATTCGAGAGCTTACCGGCATATGCGTGTACCCTTAAACACCACTGCGCATGCATGACTAACAGACTGAACTCAATTCATCCACCTATACAAAGTAATTTTAATCTGCTCCCACCATCAAACTAAAAAAAAAAGCAGTCAATTTTATTTTTGCCAGTCTGCACGACACTTTAAACTGTAAAAATTACCCACAAATTCATTTCTTCACAAGGATTTCATACAGAAAATTGATAAATTAGTTTAAAAAGTCGCTGCTAATATAAAAGGTGGGTTCCATGCTCTAGGTGATAATTTCTTGCTTCCAAATTATGCTGGAAATCATTTTTTTAATAGGAAGCGATGATACATTGGCCCAGTTATGTCAATGAATTAGGCGGTGGCAGCCAAAAAATCTAAATTGGTTGTTTATTTGTTTAGCATGTAAAAACAAAACCTTGACGGAAAATCCTGAATGTTTTATATGTTATCAAACAATATTTCCTTATTCCAAAAATGCTGGAGCTGAAGAATCAACTCCACTGTAAGGTTATGTTTAAAATATTTACGGATGACTAGGTCGAAAATGGGCCATGGTAAACACACACGACTGACCCACATCAAAGACATTAAAGACATTGAGACATTTCTGGGGATCCCCTAATAAAAATGTCGTTAAATTTTGAATTTCTGGGCTATCCACATGGGGGGGGGTTATTTGATATTTTTTTTTTTTATCTTACAAACAGCTTAATGTGGACCAAATTTTAGATTACATTTTTGAGAGCAGACCATATCACCAATGGCCTGGGCCATAGTGGACACAATAAAAAGATTTACTTATCTTCAACCTAAATTTAAATCAAAAAAAAAATACATGCAATAAATTTTGGCTTCATTTTAAAGAATAACGTGCTTTTTAATCACTACCAGAAAGCATTTCTTGGGTTCCTCTCCTTGGTGCACCAACCGCACGGGGAGATTTTTGCACTTAACATTAAGACAAGCTTTGCAAATACAAACCCAAAACGGAAATTTGCATGGAGGTTAATTTTGCTCTTCACTCAAATTGCAGAAGAAAGAAAACTGGTCCTTTCGATCTAACTGATCCAGATTATTTGTACCAATTTACAGCAGGGCTTGGTGTATGTACCCCCATACTGGGACAGGCCATCATCTCATCTGAAGTGATGTATATTATCCATTATCTAGTAATTTATCAAATGTCTCATCAAACATCTTGCATTACACAAGTTATGTTCATAGGGGAGAGGGATGTATTGAGGCACTTCAAGTGCCTGCCAAAAGGCTTCACCAACTCTCATCCAAAGCCTCTATCACCCTCACAAAAGACACCCCCATACCCCATCTCTCTGCTCACACACAAATAGCCCATGGTTTGTAGACACAAATGACATTAGACATTGAGAAGAAATTACAAATCGGAGAAGTTATAATGGATATTTTGTTATCACAAGTTTGCTTGGTAAAAGGCCAGTCTAAATTAGTGGGCTAACAAATCTACAAAAAAACACCAATTAACCAAACGACTTGCCCTTATATAGGTAATCATAGCTAGCTATTATAGTTTGGTTGAGTAGGGACGTGCCTTAACCACTAACAAAACAACGTGGTCCATTTTCCGTGGTAAGGAATCAACTATATGCACGCTACTCCGAAATAGTGGTCACATTTTGAGCACAAAAAGGGGTCAATTTTGACCCTTTTCGTGGTCAAAATTTGACCACATTCAGGAGAGTATGTGCATAGTTGACTACTTTATACAACAGAACCGAAATGACCCACATTGTTTTAGGTGTAGGGTAGTCTGAAAGTAGGCCCATAGCTTCAGAAGTGCAGATTTTGGGCCAAATTTAACAAAATTTGCCATTTTTTTCTTCAAACTTTAACCATTTAGCTAAATGGAAATATTTTGGAAATATGTGACTAATTTTCTACAAATGGAGAAATTTGAAAAAAGACCCATTCCTATACCACAAATTTGGCATGAAAAAAGGTCTTTCATATACCAGAAAGGCTGGATGAAATGATCCCATGTTTGCGGCACATGCCGGTATGGTAATTTGTGTTGTACCCCTCGGGTTAGCCATAGGGTGATCAGTATTTAGAAAGTAATGGAGTTAAAGTGCATTCAGTGATATGGCCTTCTGTTGTCAATTCAAACCAGAAATCGCTCCTTTCCCACTTCATTAATTTTTTACCATCTGAAAATAAAGAATCTATTATATATCTATGCACCATGTCCATAGGACGTTGGCTCCTAGAACAAAGTTAGACCATCATTTCCTATCTTGCGCTTCCAAATATGCCTTTTGGAAGGTGGTGCCCACATGAGTCATCTTCCCATCTATTCCTTGGTATTCCCTGTCTGTTTGTGCTTGCGACAGTTTCCATAAAAAGCGTTGGGTAGGCGGATGTTGTTTATTCTGCACAAGTGATCCAAACCATGTCAGCTGCGAAGGCAGTGTGATGCGAGCAGTAGGATCTTTTTGTTGAAAGTGGCAGGGAGGAGATTTATTGACAGAACTTCTTATCCGGATCGTATCCTTCCAGTGATATTAAGGATTTTTTGTAGCATCGCATCTCAAGTGCTTCCAACTTCTTCATGTCATTCTTTTTTGATGGTTCCAGTTTCGAGCCATACAGAAGCCACTGGGTGTGACTAGTGAATTAAAAAGTCGTAATTTGGTGGAGAGTGAGTTGTCTTTATCCACTCCAGACTCTCTTTAATTTCCCTAGTGCTGTTGAGGCCAATAATAATCTGCTTTTGATTTCGCTGTGGAGTCGTTTTGCTGGTGTTATCGTTACTCCCAAATACTTGAATATGTTAACCTGCTCAAGTGGTGAACAATCAAGCTGGATCTTCGGGGAGCTGGTCATAACGGGAGAGAAAAACATAGTTTTGTTTTAGGTAATTTTTTTTTTACCCCTTGGATCTCATCCAGAATAGAAGAGAAGCAATAATACTTCATTCAATCAGAAATGAAACCTTTGAAAAAAACTTCCTACTGAAGAACGGGTTTGCCGATTGAAAAAAACCCCATCACCCACTACGCTATCTTGGAATGAGACAAAACGCCCACAGCCCGCTGCGGTCAAGACAGATTTTCAGTGCGAGGTGTATTTTTCAGCAGAAAATTTATCATCTAGTATTCTGATCTGTCTTTAACAGCAGGTAAAGTGTAAAAACAAATAAATGGAGTAGCCTGAGCGGAAAACCGTAATTGCCATCCAAAGAGTATTAACTTTCATGGAATAAAATCCCAAAAGGCACAAAAGGTCCAAACTGCTAAAAGGTTTAAGTCCTCTAAGTCACCTAAGTTATGCAATATGACATATCCGGGCATGACGTAGCGGCACAGCGCCACGTACGACCGGGATCCATAAGTGAGTAACTATTTCATTGACAGTATGCCTTCACTTCGTTGATCGAGTGTCCTAACCCGATTTATTTAGGATCCGTTATAGAAGCTCAGGACATGGGCTCTACCCATGAATATACATGTATCACGAGCGTTTTTCAGAACAGCCATTCCGTCCATAGTTTGTCTCATCAGCTTCTTCTCTCTCATCCCCGAACTTCATGTATACGAGAGCACATTTGGTCCTGTGGAAAAGTGTAGGACTCATGATCATTAGACCATTCAAGTCATGAGTTCGAGCCCCACTGTGACCAATGCGTTTGTGTCCTTGGGCAAGATACTTAGTCTCATAATGTTTGACACTTTCCGATTGCATCGGACAACCTAAAAAGTTCCCCCAAACACCAAGCTATAAAATCAGAACCACAGTACAATGATAGAAAGCAGACATTTTGAAAAATAACAAATATTTTTGTAAATATATCAAGCAAAATACATTCATACCATTGTACTTGCGGAAATATCGACATGCGATATGCTTACGTAACCAATTTAAGCACCCAGTCGCCACACCACTTAAGGTAAGGGACATCAGTAATTGATTTGTTCCATACATGGACATGCAACTGTGCAGGTGCTACTCACCATCAAATGTCCTCATTGCTAGCTCATTCCTACCACTCCATCACCATGGCAACATAAATGCGACACTGATAACTGAAGCCCAATGGGTACACTCATCTAAATTATAAACCTCAATTTAAAACTATTTGAGAAGTGTAGCCTCTTTTTTTTGCATGTGAAGTGATTTTAATAATGAATGGTGACTTACGGCACCGTTTCTTCATTTCTACGAGTATGCAGTGCTAATATAATATTCTTATTTTTTATTGAAAGTTTCTTTGTTACTGGTTCATTTTTTATGGATATTTATGTGTTATTATTTATCAAAGAAATTGGTTATTTTTGTATGGGCATTATAAAATGGGCAGTTCACTACACCATCGGGTACACAGGTTATGTCAACCAAAGTGCTATCATGATACAGCTCTGCTTTAAAAAAAGCCAAGGGGATAAAAAGTAAGTAAACCCTCTCCACCACTTCAACAAAATGATCATGAAAAGAGTCGGGAAAATTTACCTCCTTATAACCCGCCAATCCACGCCCCTTGAATTACAGCAGTAAATCCTAGATCATCACATTGCAAAATCATGACAGTCAAAACGATCTTACTAAAACAGGAAATTTTGACTTTCACGGTCAATAATTTATGTGTTTCATCTCCAAAATAACTTGAACATCAGCATGCCTGCGGCTATTAATAGATGTGTTGCTCCAATTTGCAGCTGTTAACAAATGTGGGCGCATTGTCCTCATTTAGCTAGCACAATACATTACATACATACACAAGTATCAACCCTGGGCTAATTTTGTGTTCTGTTTGTCTCAGCAGATATTACAAGTAAAATATGGCGATGCACAAGCAGACGTTCTCTCCAACGCAACAGGCTGCGTCACAATTAGCCCTGAGTGATTTGCCGAAAATAGCTACTCGGATGTTTCTGCTTTGACCCCACTTTTTCTAGATCTTTTGTTGATATAGAAAAGGCTCACCAGGAAATGAAAGCTTTGGCTACAAGAAAGTTGAGAGGCGATTTCTTTTTCTTTTTTTAATCACGTCTTGATCTTTCACATGATGCATCTTGAATTATGTCTACAGCTTGGCACATAGTTGTCGGACTTCTTTCTTCACCATTATTTTTTTTAAACAGCTAAATGGAACTAAGTAATCTTGTGGATTATGGTACACTTTAAATTTGAAGAGGGAGACGGGAGGGAGATGGACAGTAAGATTATGGGGGCAAAGGAGTGTACAACATGTCAATTACATTAATTGCTTTAAATTGTATATGACGTATATTACCCCAAAGATAACATTACAAAGTTGCAGGAAATCAATCAGCACAGCAAAAACAAAGCTGCAAAATTTGGTTAAAAGGGTCCAAGACGTGTGGGGAAGAAATTGTCTATGTGTATTGTGAGAATGAAATGATTGGGGTCTTAAAGCTGTTGATTATCGAGGGGGTGGTGACCCCTATTTTGTGTTCCGAGACTGAAATGTAGTGTCAATAGATTTAAATCACAGCATTAATAATATGGGGTAGATTAGGAGATGGAAATTTTCGGTGAAGTTTTTTATTTTTCACTTTTTTATGTAATCTCAGAATGGTGAATAAAAAAGTTGAAAAATTAAATTTGACCAATAGGGCATGTCATCTGTTATGCTGTGAATAAATCCAAAATTTATAACGTGTCATTATTTATTATACATGTATGGTTTAGAACATTCGGCATTTGCCGGCAGACCCCAATATTGCTATAAGCATTAAATTCAAGGGGCACCTCCAGAAAACGGGGAAAGATTATTATGGGAGAAAGTCTGTTTTAGATGCGGAGGAAACCAAAGTTCTCGGAGAAAATCGGCGAGGAGAGTATGGATGGCAACACCAAATTCCACATACGACCACTGGCTCGATCAGAATCGAACCCGGGCCGCATGGTGAAAGGCGGATCGCGACCGACCACTACACCAACTTGTCTTCTCCAACTAATGATGTGAAACTGTCATGGCTAGCAAAGCACAAAGGGGGGGAGAGAACCTCACTCTCTCCCCAAACTAACTATTAACTAGTAGCAGGAGGGGGTTCCTTATTTCTGTCATGAAAAACCTCAATTTGCACCTTTTTCTGACAAAATGAAAAAATTCCTCAGGCATTTTCAGACTAACACAGGCTGGGTAATATGGAGCTAGAAAATCTCAGCTTCCTGAGAACAGTTCAGTACCTTCCATCACCAGTTGTATTGTAAGAAAAACACCCCCTGTTTTGTGGTATGATTAGGAGACCCAGATCACACAAGGATCAGTTCATGTCAATGTATGTTACAAGTAAACCACTGAAAACTGTGTCATTGTGGATGAGCATATTGGAACTCTCTAGTGGTATGGCAATTCCGGACACAATCTGATATGATGCTGTCAAGTAGTTCTATGACGATGTCAAAGCTTTTAAATTAACAGTGGCAGGGCAGTTCTACAAAGAATGACAATAGTATCAGTGCCTTCTCATTCTACGTGCCCTTACCCGGCTCTACCGCTAGATCAAGGGTTTCGGTTTCACCGACAATTGGGAAATTACCAAAATCCAAAACTCTAGCATTTTCAACCATTTAGAGACAGATGCGCTGCAGAAATTGGTTTGACATATCTTCCCCCTTCATCATTATCTCCAATACACAAGTACAACCCAACAGAATACTAATATAATCAAAGCACCTCAAATCATGACAAGAAACACAGAGTCTTTGTCAGCACAACTGTGAAATTCAATGAAGGCAAGTCCTGCGTGGGGTACCGATCGACCTATATCCGTACCCCCTAATACACTGCCCTATGCATATCATTCAAAACATGAACATGGCTCGGCATTGTGTAGCATAAATTCAAGCTCTCTTTCATGGGACAATCCCTTCAAATTACGGCAAACGGCGACGAAAAAACGATTGTATGCTGGCCGATATCTATAATTGCTTTTGTATTAAACAGCACTACGCACGAGAAAAGTGAGAGATAGAGATAAGATGACTGCTTTCTTTCTGTAAACCTACCACTGTATAACATGTTATTATTTTCATCGTTTTCTATTTTTGTAGACAAACGAGAGAAAAGAAAACCTCCAAATAAGTTTTGAACCTGCCTGCTTTCGCTACGCCCAAGCCCTACGACCCAGAGGATGTTTTTGACCAATACCATAATGCATGCAATGTGCCTACACTAAACTGTACTAAACACATGTCATACATTAGGGATAAAGAGTGTTCCAAAAGATTAAGAACCCAAGACATTTCATTATCATGCTAAAAATTCCCAAATTAACACTTTGTGTGCTAAAATGATCATGAAAAAGTTTTAGTGTTTTTGTAGGTTCAGAATATTAGGATTTTTGTGATCATGACACTACTAAGGTGAAATTTCCAAAACTGCTGCATTGTGGGATTTGATGCAATTACACCCTCTACCTAGCAACACCATGCGGTGCTAACTTCATGGTATTTTTGGGTTCCTGTACTTAGCACACTCCTACATGTATATGTTTACATCAAAATAGAATCCCCTGTGGTCCTTTGGTGAATCAGTCCGATGACTGTGGTATTTTGTGGTATTTTAGGAGTTTCCTTATGACTCTTAGGGGTGGATGTTCTAGTTAGAGAACATGCCTTTGTTTTGTGGTGCACAACAGAAAATACCAAATCATATTTTCTTAACATTACCATGCAGCACTTTCTGCTTATTACTTAGGTCAGAAATTGGGGGAGCTTTTTTTTGGGGGGGGGTGGGGGTTGGGGGGTTGGGGGTATGTCCTTGTGTCTCTTTAAAGAGACAGGAGGATATTTTTTTGAGGATCAAAGTTCTCTCAAAATTCCACGGGATCCGTTGTTAGACCACCTGTAGAACGTTTCGAGGTTATTGGCCAAACAAGTACAAAAGAAACCGCAAACCTTGTTTGTTTGAACTTGCCTGCCATCGTAATCATCCCTATAGAAACCATGCTTTGATTTTTCTGCATGCATGATAGAAAATACTAAATCGTCATGTTTATGACAAAACGACAGCGTATTCGGCTTATTCCCTTCAGGTTGATCTAATACATTGGTAAGCCTCCAAAAATGCAAAAAACCCTGGTTTGAAAAAAATTGGGGGTACTTTCTTTCTGGAAATGTCGCATGTCTCTTTAAATTCATTCTCACCAAAGAACTGGTAAGTGTGTAGTCTAGTAGACCAAGTCTAGACTAGGTATATCACGATTTGTGCCATCAAGGAATTGGTCTAAATCCCTCTGACCCAACGACGTAAATATAACCCCAGACCCGAAGATTTCCCGAACCAGCGTAACCAAAATCGAGGTGCCAAATATTATAATTACATACGCACTTCATTATCATAGTTTTTTGGGCACCACCATATTTGGTTTACGTATCTCGTATTTGGAAAATCCTTAATGCATATTTTATGAGCACGCGTTTTTACGTTCGTCATACTTTAGCGAGTGAAAACAACAATAACAACTGCTGCCACTGCTATCACTCGGACTCAAATACTCTTTTCCTAACAAAATTAACAGGGTCATCGAGACTTTTTGTGTATTGGATTGCAGGAATCTTTTAGATGCATGGTTTCTCCGTCGATTGATTTTCGCATAATTATTGCGAAATCTGCCGATCATACAATGGAACACTGGGGAAATGCAACACTTGATAAATCCGCGGGACCGCACATATTTTTTATATTCGTGTTCTTGCGAACCAACAGTGACGACGCGCGAGTGCTTGCGCAACAACGACCACGGCGCGCTGAGTGTGAGAGAAAGCGGTTACTGGCTTGGACTATTCCATAATACACGTGATTCACTCGTCCTCTTAGATAGTTCCATGCTCTGAGGCACACATTAAAGGCGATAATGACCTATTCTGGAGAGCCCTGTCTGAAATTCCCATTAGCCTATTGTGTGAAGAACACACAGGCTCTCTTCTTCGTTTTCTCGGGTTATTATTAACAATCCCAATCCAACATGCTTCGTATTTGGCAATTCAATGAAATATTTACACCCAGGTTTTTCCTACTGAGCGAGGCTACTTGTTAACAGAACTGAGTTCGCTCATTACAAGCCAATAACGAAAGAAACACAATACCATCACATCTGTTCAGAAAATTTCTCATCCACAACCTCCCATACCAGCCCTTTTCTATCAAATCCAAATCCGTCAACCATTTTATTTACAATAAATAATATACCTAATACATAACAGTAACTTTTTAGACTTTTAAATCACCTAATAGGCACACTATTATTCTGCTTCTTATACACCCGTGAAAGGTTTCTTGGTCCACAAGTGTGCACCTTGGTAACACGGGTGGACAAGGTTGCACTCTCTGCTAATTGGTTGCGGTGCTTGCTTGCAGTTTGTACTTGCAATATTCTATCTATATCAATTCATGCTGTGAAGAGTCTGGCCTATTTGGTGATGACAAAGTCATAGAAGTTTTGTGGCTTGAGTCTTAAGCTGGTTCCAATTTTGCCAGAATGAACCTGTGTGTGTGTGTGTTTTTGTTTGTCATCCCAGGGTGCCACCAGAAATGATGAAGCTTCCAATTTCCATTTATGTTCCTTTAATCTTAACTTTTAATAGCATGTTTTCATTAAAGTGCATGTTCTGATCAACTTTGGACCCCCCCCCAATATAACCGGAAAGTAGTACAAATTTTTGCATATCATATAAAAGGCCATAGTGTCTCTATTGTCGTCCTGAAAAAACCACCACAACCAACAATATGAATCACAGCAAGTTTGTTTCCCAACGGGTACTTGAATGGGGAGTTGTGCAAGTGCCAAGCTCTCATATCAGTTAGAGACACAGTAACATATCAGAACAAGTAACTTTTAAATCCATAATTTCATTCAATGTACATACACTTTAGTGCACTATACACTTTGGAAAGTGCTTAACCAATTGAGACCCAAGACTTTTCAAATCAGTCCGCAAAAATCCCTCAGACTTGCTATCATTTTCAGAGGCTAAAGAGCATACAAAGTCCGTGTTTTCTGGGTTGGTAAGTAGGTTTGTTTGAGATCACAAAACCTCCTCAAGGTGTAATTTCCAAATCATACAGAGTGCAATGATGAATTGTCCTCCAGAAACTTTTGAGGTTTATACAGCTGGCTTCGGTCCAACACCCCCATCTACATATGCATGTACAATGGGAACATCCTTCAGAAAATATATACAACTTTTAACACACACACTAATTTGTTTTGTACATCTACAACCCGCATTCCTCAAGATAGAAATATCGGGTTGTTCCAAGTTCTCTCCCAACCTTGCCCCCCCCTAATTTTTTTCTGGTCTGAATACCTTGTCACCATGCAAAGCCTAGGGTGTTTCCCATTTGACGGGATGAGTTGACCCATTTCCAATTACAACGAGCATGACAAATTCCATTTGGGGGAAAAACTTAACGAAGACTAACAGAAACAATTCCATTTTGACTTTCCAAATTGAAATCACACAGTGAATATGCCTTTTTCACCAGCTTCAAGTGAATTCACTTATGACCCGGTGAAATGTTATAGCACCTTTTGCCTTTTAAACACAAATCATCAATAGCCTTAGTCTTGACAAAATTAGACCGCTTTTTGAAATAAAAATGATGGGCCTAGGATTCAGTCATTCAATACCTTTAGAAGTTGATATTATGCAAAAAGAAAAAAAGTTTGTGCTTCATTTGCTCATCAAAGACACTTTGTTTTTTAGTCAAAAAAGCCATTGCTAACAGAATTGTTTTTTATTTTCATCTTTGACACTTATTTTAAACACTTTTACGCCATTGTCCTTTTTTTTTCATGATAAATATTTACAAAATGTATAAATCGTCAACTTAACAAGCGGTCTCGAACCACAGTCCCGCCTGCTTTCCGCGCTTAATTGTAAGACAAAAGCAGCACACCAGAGTTCAACTGTGCGAGTCAGGTGTCCCTAAAAAGTTGTGCAACCAGATAATCTCCAATTTCTCTTAACTAGTTTAACTTCCCACTATTTCATTTGACCACCACCCTATGGGTCACAACATTTTCCATTGTGGAAATATTCAACTTGCAAGTTGAAACCCCCCCCCGGATAAGTCAGAGATGTTTAGGAGTAGGCACCCCGGGTTTGCATTTATAATATTCTTTACTTTCCTGCTCTTTTCATTTTGACACCACCCCAGGGGCACAACATATTCCGCTTGGGAGATATTAATCATGAGAGTCCTCACAAGAGCATAACTAAGATGTTTAGGAGTAAGCACACCCAGGTTTATTTTTTGCATTTTGATATTATTCTTCCTCTCACTCTTTCCTTGACACCACCCTAGGGATCACAACATTTTCCATGTGGAGATATTAATCTTGAATTCCGCCCACATGAGCCAAGTAAGAGATGTTTAGGAGTGCAAGCCCCCCGGGTTTGCATTTATAGTATTCTATACTTCTCACCCTTTCATTTGATAACCACAAGAGGTCACAACATCTTCCGTTTGGGGGAGATATTCCATCTTGAATGTCCCCAACATAATCATAACCAAGAGATGTTTAGGAGTAGTCACCCCCGGGTTTGTTATGTATTCTTTATTTCCTGCTCTTCTTTCATTGACACCACCACCCAGGGCCACAACATTTTACATTGTATATAGATTTAAATCAAGGTAAATCATTCAAAATCCCTTAAAATTCACTAAATTTAGTAAATATAAAATTTATTCATTTTGCACACTATTTTTGAAAAATCATGTGACCACATTTTAAAGTAATTGAGTCGGCTCCGGGGTCAGAAAAGGTGTGAAATGCACAATTTTTGCGTATTTTCACATTTTCCAAGATGTAACACAGGCTGGCAACCCACAAGACTGACCAGAAGTAGAAACCATTCAATGAAAACATGGGCCATGATCTAGCTATATATATTGATGTTAATACCTTTGTTGTGGTGTACTCCCCCCTTTTGATAAGTCTTCTTGTTTTGTACACCTGTTTGTACACCACCAAATCACACACAGCCATATAATGCAAATAACACCTCTAACCTAATTTATGTAAGGTAAACAAACTCCTGATCAATTCTTTTTGAAGGTTGTAGTTTTCCACACTGACCATTGACACCTTATAAAATTTGTTGAATGGACCCAGCATTTAGCATTAGTTGCAATTTTAAATAATCAAAGAATGCCCCTTTAAGTGGCCCACATTCATTTTGCCACAATTATTATTCACACACAAAGATGTTTACATATAGTACGTCCCTCATGTAGCGACGTATTTTTTGCATATCCAATGTACCATTTATGCGATCAGCAATTACGCATATTTAATTAGATCAATTGCATCAACAATGCCCCTTTAATTGATCCACTTGCACTTTGACGCACTTGTTGATTCATACAAAAGATGTACGGCACAGAAGTCTCATGTAGCGCAGGAATTTGCATATCCATGTACATTTCAGTTATTCAGCAATTATGCATAGTAATTAGATCAATTGTCTCAAAAAATGCCATTTAATCGGCCCACATGCATCTGATGACCCAATTATGTTCACCCAAAAATGCTGGGCATAGTATTCTTTCATGCAGCGAAGGAATTTTTGCCTATCCGATTACGGTTTCAGAGATACAGTAATTACGCTATTTAATTATCTCATTTGCATACTAAGCCGCTTGTATCACACACACGCTCAAATTGGAAAAAAGAGTGTTTCTGCACAATGATAGGCTTTCATGCAGTGAAGGACTTTTCCGTATCCAATGTACCGTTTTCAAAATTATATAAATTACGTCTGTTGTTTTGCAATATTAATTAGCTCATTTGCATACTTAATTTGCCCGAAATAGCCCGAAAGCTAACAGTTCGAGAACTCTCCAGCCCGCACCCTCCCACCAGTTACATCCATCATACGTCTTTAGCGAACTCCAGAAAACTTGTACACACCCTTGCGGGAAATTTTCGTTCATTTGCAATTAAGATACTTAATTCACATATTTTCCCCAAAATCTAATCAGGGTCGAGAACCTCGTGAACCCGCTTCTTTCCAACCAGTTACATCATCATACCCTTACGGAACTCCTAAATAAATCGTAACAAGCCCGTGACACGGACGTCATGCAGACAGACAGCATGACAGACAGACAACAAGACGCATGACAGACAGGCAGACAGACAGACAATACTGACATACAGACAGACAGAAAAGCGATTACCAAGTCTCTGCCAAACAAAGTTCAGGCGAGACAAAAAGGGAAATGCGTAAAATGTGATTTTTTACATCCTATGCAAATTTGAAGCCAAGACCCACTTTTTTTCTTGGCCTAAGTAACTTTTTCTTCTTTGTTGGTAGCCGAAAAGAACAATCTAATTTCTGATTGACCGAAGTGATAAAACAAAGCCCTACCAATAATCATAATAATAAATATGATAATAATAATGAGATTTATATAGCGCCTTTACACAAGTAGGCAAAGCGCTGTTGCCAATTATTATTACCCTGCCCATCAGGAAATCGTCAATATCATTTCGCTTCACTCGGTCGGCAGCCTGCCAAGCGGCAAATCCTATCAGCACTTAGTTTGTAATATCCCCATAACAGCTATCCCAATATCGCTTGGGTCGACAAGCAAGGAGGTAAAGTGCCTTGCCCAAGTGCACCACACATTGCCCACAGCGGGCTCGACACACACCCTTCCGATCCTGAGTCGGCCGTCCTATTCCACTGACGCATGTCCATCCATGTCCTACTTCCACTGCACTGCAGTGGCAGTGTGTTGCATTGCCTTGAAATGTCAATCTCTGCCTCATACTCAATTGCCGTCTGCAATAAGTTCAATTCATTTTAACTTGCATTGCAGTGTGGTTGCACATGCAAGCTTGGCAGCAGAATGTGATCGTGATGAACATACCTTCAGTGCACCTTGCACATTATGAGCCGCTATGAGACCTAATATTGCAGATTTTGTTTCAGGTGGGCACTTTATCTAAACTTCTGGGGAATGACCACTGTATACTACACCAACTCTAAAACATGACCTATATTCAGTCATGCAATCTATACAACTTTGTCCTAAGGGGATCTGTAAACCAAGTAGGAAGACGAGCAAAGTTACTATCAATTTGGGTATCAATTACACGCCGTTACCCTCTTTCCAAGACCCCAACAAGTTTTCTCCTACAACCTACAATTTTCTCATTTACGAATACCGTGCCTCAACATGTCAAATTGGCCGCTGAGACCGCGACTGTTGTTGCCCCTTGCCATTTGAGCATGTCACTGTATTCTATAGACATTTATTAGGACCGACCCTGGAATCCTGAATTCCATCTCCAGGCTAGAAATAAACACCTTTTCTCTGACCAAAGCAGCAGTGTTTAATGTACAATGCTGAGGGGTTAGCCAGGTGAAAACACTTCCCGGAGAAATTCAAAATTTAAGGTAGAATTTCATCACACTTGCAATTGCTGTAAAAACCTGTGGGATTCTAAAAAAAAAAATCTAAAAAAATCTATGAGATTCTGCATTTGCTTGTTTCAATTATGATCTTATAATTACGGAAACTTCATTCAGAATCTCAATAATTATCCTAAAAATATCCTCTTCAGAAGCAATCTTGGGGATTTTTTTTGTCCCTGATGTAACATTTTACTCACTCTTGCCCATTTTGTCACAATTTTACTTTTATATAATGGCAAATTTGGAAAAAGCTAAATAATCGGCTCACGTAACTTCATGTAAATTGTACAAGTAAAAATCTACGGGCAACTACCTTTCAGTAGGGTTAGGTTGTTGGGCATTTTTTTTTTGGGTGGTGGATGACCAAAAAAATCACCAATCCTGTACACAAATTAAAATGCTATAATTTAAAACTTGTTTTATCAAAATCACCCATTTTTGCTAAAAAATAGCTTATTTTCATGCATACAGTACATTTTTGAAATCCAAAGTGCCAAATGATGGTCGGTTAAAAATTACAGAGAGGATTTGTTTTGTCATCTAACAGATCCTGCATTCTTTGACTTAAATTTCAACACCACCAAAAATGTCACTTTTTCTCTTTATTCTTCCTCTAAAAATGTTTAATTCACTGCAATTTGTAGTACACAGGTAAATATTTGGAAGATGAGAGTGGAGGAAACTACATTTGACATAACCTCCAAGCCCCCCCAAAAAATCTCACAAAACCTGAAGTTGACACCCTGTAGGTATGACCATCATGTCTCCGTAACAAACAAAATATCACTAAATAGAGTAGCAATCTATTAAATTAACTATGCTGATTGAGATAAAAATGCTGACAGGCTACCAAGAAAGCGGTATTCGGGTTTCACATTCTACCTAGCCTCAATTCTATGAATTATTCCTTTTGGCAGAGGGATGATTAAGGCTGAGTAACTTTAGGGGCTTGACGTAACAAAGTATATAATTTGATAGAGACAGAATGTGTGTGGGCGACTCCGTTTTATCAGGATTTCTTAGTGCTTGGTTTCAAGGGGACATAGCCGAAGACATTCAACTATTGTCAACATGGCTTTTTACCTAGTCCACATGTCTTATTACTGGGGATCTAGATTTTGGAACAACCAATAAATTATTAGAAAATTGGAACTCAATGTTTCTCAACTATTATTAAAGGGACAGGAGGAGATTGAGGATAAAATTGTTTCTCAATTTGCACTTGATCAGTTGTAGAACACCTAGCAAAACAGTTTGAGGGTTTATTGGACAAACAAGTAAAAAAGAAAAGGATAAACTATATTTTGATCTTGCCTGCTAATGTCATCGCCCCACAGAAAAGCATGCTTTGATTTTTCTGTCGTGCATGACAGAAAATTCTTAATGATCTTATTACATAACGACAGCATATTGGGCTTATTCACTTCAGGTGTGATCTAATAAATTGGTAAGCATTCCAAATATGGAAAATACCCAGTTTCGAAAAAAATGGGGATGCTTCTTTCTGGAAATGTTATTATGTCTCTTTAAACACATTAAAGTACCTCTGCAGTGTCTGTCTGTCTGACCATGTCTATTTTCTCGGAGACCGAGGGTCGCACGTTCCTGAAACTTGGTGGGTGGGTGCATTGACCTTCCGAAGACCGAGTTTGTATTGGTTTGTGGATTAAAGGTTTTAAGAGCCTCTACTATTAACCCCAAGCAATCAGCCAACTGAGTCAAATACCGAAGTTTGCAAACAACTGACAACCATCCAAACCATGCCAAGATTGGTCATTCTCCGCACTTGGGCCATTCTTCGGTCACGTTTGTGACCTAAAACCGGTTAATTTTTACTTTCAACCCAATGCTGTTTTGTCACTGTAACCAATATGTTTCTTTGGTACAAAAATTTGAATTATCTAATTTCGTATAGGAGCAAATACGAAATTCAGCCTATGTTTTACAATGAAATATAAGCAAAACAAAATCACCCTTTTTTCTCTGTTTTAAGACATTTCTGTAGCCAAAATACAAGGTAAGAAATCTATTGGGTGTCTAATCGATATAGAATTACTATTATGACACAATATTTGGGTGTCTCAAAATCTCTCGTTACACCTTTAAACATAATAATTTACCGGTTTTAGGTCACAAACGTGACCGAAAAATGGCCCACTTGCAATAAATTGTATTGACATTAAATTCAATCATGTCCATTATCCTTAACATTATCAAAACTTTCCCCCTTCCTGTTTACTCACATAACGGTAAACACACCAATCAATGACATCTTTTCCAAAAAGATTTTCTCAATTTGCACCACAAACTGTACTACCACACTGAAAAAAAGCAAAGTGAAAAATCTTACAGAAAATTCATGACGTTTAGTATTTACATATTAAATGTCACAGAAGCATCAGTTGACGACACTTGTACAATATTTTCCTCGCAAAGTTGAACTTGTCATAAACGATCACGATCCAGAAATCCGTAAAAGTCCTATCTAATTAGAGCGCACAACCATAAAACGTCGCTCTAGTATCGTTTTTCCAGCAATCACTTTTTTTATGAGTTAAGTCTTCCTGCTGAGGGATAGTTCTATCAATAAGCCTGGGGGATTGCAAAACATAGGGGGAACATTATAGATTCTGGTAAAATAATTAAAATACAAATGAATAGACTTAGACTTGACACAAGACCTGAGTGGGGGAAAATTCAATGGTGCATGTGTATCAGTTAAAGGTGGGTGACCCGATCATGATCCACATTTTCATATGATGTTTCATCCTTCACATGGAAGCATATCACCAAAAACATCTGATTACAAATTTTGAGTGAAATCGGCCCAGCCGTTTGGATAGTAGAAGCAAAAATGTGTACTAAATATGCCCATAGACAGTTTTTGTGTTAATAATTTTGGTATACCACACTTGTGAGACGTTTTTGTTCATAAAATCAAAGGAAACATTTTTCATTCAATGGGCCTAATATTTCACTGGGGTAATGAGAAAAATATGAACTTTCTTCTGATACCAAAATCTCCATTTTTATGGAGTAAAGTGAATGGACGAGGTTGTCGATCGGGTCACCCACCTTGGATCAATGGATAAAAGAGAAATGGAGTCAATAAGTGCAGGGTTAACATTTTAACACACACACTCACACACAGACACACACACATACAGACGCACACACACACACATACAGACGCACACACACACACATACACACACTCCCAAAGCAATCCCTATGTGCCCCTTAACTTGCAGCAGACAACATAAAAACTATGCACTATGCTGGATTTCTTTTATTATTTTTTGGGTCCACCATTTTTTGCCACTCCACAGGCAAATTGTTATGACTAAAAAGGTCCAAAACGAAAGGTCTGATTGCATAGCACAATTATGACAAATCTGATTGCAGTAGCTGTACGTGGCTATTTCTGCGATGCACCTTTCTTCCTTTTCCCACCTTGGCCTAATAAAGCAGTGAACTGAGAAAGTTGTCTTCTGACGAACAAAGTTCAACACAGGCAAAATTTTGTAATTACTTGAAACCAACAGCTGGCATATATTTAAAACTAACCACGCTTGTGAGTGCCCTCTAGGCCTGATCCCCAGCCGATTCCCGTCTTCCCCCTCCCCTTCACAAACATTTAAGATGGTAACTTATTCTCAGAAACAAGTAGGTCATCATTCCCATATTGCTCAATACAGTCATTTAGACTGCACAGGAAATTGAAAATATCAAATCATGTGGTGAAATTCCACTTTAACATCTTCATAGATCTGTTGAGGTGGCCCCCTTCCTAGGATATCCTGTCACCAGCTCACGGCACTAAGTCTAATTTTACTCAGCTGTACCTACAAATGTGACGCTTAGCAATATCAGGCGTGTATTTGGTGCAATAAACCGTGTGACTCACTGTCAAATTGCATGCTGGATGACATTTAACGCTATCAACACAATGACTCACAAATTAGAGATGGCGGGATCATTTCTATGTCGGTTTTAAAGTGTCAGAACCAGATCATCTTTTCCTGTGTCAACGGGTAGCCTTAATAGCCGAGAAAGCACCCAGGGAGCTTAGGGAAAAGTCACTCAGTGTCCTCAATGCACGATGCTTTAGCATTTAGCCTGGCTAATTTTCAAAATTGAGCTGATCCTTGATCTTGCGGTTTTGTGTTATGGAGGCACTTTGCTTGTTTTCCCCGGTCCCATAGGCACTGTGCAGTATTACGAGAGCAGAATAAAATACTAATTGCAAATTTCTTACAGCTGCAAAAAAAAAACCGAATTGCACGTAAATTTGGGCACTGTTGGATTACTAAAAGGTGATATAAAAAACCCTTTTTAGTAAGTCGGGAGGGGAGGCGAGGCTGTGGATCAACGAAATGCCCTTTAAAGGGGGATGACCCAATTTTCCTATATAAAATTTTCCGCTTGAATAAATACCTTGGATCCCCATTATATACCCAATTTGTAAAGGTTCACGCAATAGTTCAATCCGTTTTTTTGATATCTTAAAAAAAACGCACTAAAATGTGATTTGTGTAAGGCCATGAATAGCAGAATATTGGTTGACCTAAATGGGAGCCACATTTTTTGTCATAACATCCAAACCAAACAACTTTTAAAGAGAGCGCTACCAATTTTGAGTCGCACACTCTGGTAATCGTGGAGGTCCTAGTGAACATGGCGAATTAAGGAATTACGATGGGTCCCTATACACTTTCCTCTACAAGCACTTTTAAGTACAAATGTTATTCCCCTTCATTGGGCATTTTTTAATGGGGTTGGTCCCTTGGCAATGCACACCAGTCCCGTCAGTCACTCTAAGCTTTGGTGGTCCCCTCTCTCAATACAATTAAAGGTGGCACAGAGATTTCACATATCAGGTGTCCCTAATAAAATAAAAAATATTATTTTTGCCCTGATGTAAAAGCTTTCCATCAAAATATCTGATCTGAAAGGATTAAGCTGAGAAATTGTTTCTTTGGTACAAAATTTTGAATTTCTAAATTTGTATGTGAGCAAATACGAATTCAGCTTTTGTTTTATATTGAAATATAAGCAATCAAAATCAACCCTTTTCTCTCCTTCCTCTCTTTTTAAGACATTTCCTGTAGCCAATACAAGGTAGGAAATTACTGATTGTCAATCTATATGAAATGACTACTATGACACAATATTTGGGTGCCTCAAAATCCTTGTTGGCACCTTAAGTTTTTGATGTAGAGGATGGAATGCTTATAGCAACCACGGAGTGTTGCTTTTCTTGAATCTTGTCTTGATCTACAGTGACACTTAAGACAAGTGGTTGTCAGTCCTGATGAATGGCAGAGCAGAACACATAAATGAGGCAACAGTGAAGCAAATCTAATTCTCCACTCCTTCATATGGGTCCTTTGAAGTGCACAAGCAATACAATACTGTACAGACTCATGCACATATTCATCTACAATGAAAAGTCATTTAATGTTTGGCACCACACTCGCATGAGGCAAAAGCTCCAGATTTCCCGAAATAAAGGACATCGAGAGTTCCATATTGCCAGACCCTTTCCTAGTTATCTACATTGTATAACAATTATTTCTTATTTTGGGCCTAAGGGTAGGGTTTTGTAGTTAGGGGGCCATAAATAAATATACTTACTTTGTTTCCTGTAAAATCTTAAGGGGTACATAGGAACTCTTCCTTCCTAAAGTATTTACAGAAAAACTGGCATAAAACCGTGCTCAGAACTGCATACTCAATAATGAGAACTTCAAACTTGTCTAATGTTATGTCCAAAAGTAGAACAAGTTATGGCTAGGTATTTCTCCACCATAATACCCCATAGCATTTTAGGATGCCATTCACCACCGTATCAATGCTATCAATTAGGAAACCATCGCTCATTTTTCCTTTCAACTAGGGCAGCAAAGTATAGTGCAGCTTCCTTGCCCAAAACCTAAACACCAGCCCGGCCCAAGCAGCGTGACTCAACCCAGACACCTTTGATCAGAGACGGCCTTGAATCTATATTGCGACCACATGCCCATCCACTAACTCCACACACAAAATACCATTAGACAAGAGCAGATTTTTTCTTCGTTTCACAAGGGGATGTTGCTCAATATAGTTTAAATCTGGGTAAAATTAAAACACTGAGCACAAAACGCTAAATGCATTAAAAACAGTTGGTCACCATGGGGGTAGTTTATCTTTCCGAGATAAGTTTGACATCACATCCACTTCTCGTCTTCTCCAATTGTTTTACATTGCTCATACTACTCTAACATCCCATGCACCCAAAATGCTCAATATCAACTCTCCGGGAAAAAAAGTGCATCAGACCTGATTACAAACGAATGTTTGCATGTGGCGCGTGAATTCAACACCTTGTTGTCCCACAATCTCAACTGTATTTTCTCAATGTCGATGACAATATCCTTTGAATTGATTTCCAGGCCTAAATATAGTTTCGGTTCTCAGGGGAATATCGCGGCATGACTACTTGGTGAAACCATAACACTTTTCCACTTAACCTATCAATATCATCGACCAATCTCTCTCCTGAAGTATTTACGGAACAGTATTGAATATTTGCATGTAAGTTTCCGGTATTTTTGGTCTATTCTGACAGACTTCTAAGGGCATAACATTTATAGGCGTATCTACTCCAACACATGTAATTGTCGCTCTTAGTATTTTATTAAAACATCTTCATTTTCGATGGATAAAACAGGCCATTCATGGAAAAACATTTTTAGTCAAATTCCAGCCTGCTTCGAAACTTTGGTTTTTTAACTTATACATTATAAACCCTGAATTTTTGTATTTTAGGACAATTTTGGTCTTTCACAAACCCATTTGAGTTGTCCTCCACCTATATGACCATCCCAATACTGTTGGACCACAGCATCCCCAAAATGCTACAACAAACCCTTTTAAGAACTTCAAGGAAAGAACCTGAGGACAATTAGTAGTACCATTTACTCATTTGTGACAATGAACTAAAGGCTGATTGCTTTAATTCAGCATAATGAAATTTGAATAAAAAAAGAACACTACCATACCAGTCTCTTTAAGCATTGTGTTTCAATCATTGGAACTCCACTCCCATAAATTAATCATTTCAGAGATCATTCTGGGGAAGGAAGTCATACAGTTGTAATTAGCATTTCCTCTATTGTGCTTAATCCTTAATCATGCAGTGTGTGAAAGATGTGCCACTTCAAAGAAATTTATTCACAACAGATGTCATATCAGTCTCTCCGCCCCCCCGCCCCCTGCCTGCATCCCTCTCATATGCTATGACACAGTGTCATTCATTAACTGCATACACATTCTATGTTCATTTATGTATATACTTTAAAACAAGGATGGATGTGAAATTTATTTTAAAAAATGGACACATTTAAAAAACATAAAAACAATAAAACAAATAAACAAAATAACAAAAATATTTAAATTGAAATTGAAAACCGGTTTTAATCATTTTTGCTTGCATCTTGAACATTTAAAAACAATAGCATACATCCAATTTAACAAATACCCAAACAAATATTTTTAAATAATTTCTGACTTTTATGAAAATGTGGAAGCCCTGTTTTGCCAACTTAGTCTTGCATGCTTTAGTCGCACATAACATGGCCTGATGTAGAGGCATTATTGTGCTGCACTTTCCGAAAGTATCTACAAATACAGTAATGTAAAATATTGCAATGCCCTTGGGCTGTGGTCATAGTTTGTCCATATTGGGATAATCAACAGCTTTTAATCTGGATTAAAAAATGAACATTAGTAAAACAAACACGCTATTTTTGATTGAATGCACCGGATAACTTGATTACATGTGGTGCTAGAATTGCATTTTGGTGGGGTGCCAAATTCGGCAGTCTGTAATTAATCAAAGTGGTACATGGGTTACATGAAACCAACCTGATCATGTACAAGGATAGGAATCAAATGGCAACTCCGAGCTCTACCTGATGAAACTTAACATTTATCATTTCATCAATCAGCCTGAAACAATGACCCATCACTACGGGATCAGTAGGGAGAAACCCTATGGGTTGGCTCAACCTATAAAAAATTAAAAGAAAGGATTATAGTTGTTTACCACTGTCAAATTCCTCTGAATCGGGGAGTGAAATGAAAACAGATGACAAAAACGGTGGAAAACCAAACATTAACTATACTCGATAATCAACTATGCTACAAGCTTAAGCTTGATACAAGTATTCAGTCTAAGTAACACGTAACCTGTTAAGAGGATAAGAAAATTATCACAGTAATTTTTGATCTGGGCTTTTTAACTGTTTTGATTTCATGCCTGATGTCCTGGAATTTAGGTACGAACAGTTTTTTAAAGTACTTCCAAACTTTGGAGTCAACTGCAAACATGTTACTGTTATTTTTTAATCTAAAATTATGGTTATTTTTAAATTTATTTTTTCTTGCAAAAACAATTGAAAAGAATAACAGAAAACAATATTAAATATGTCACAGTGTAACCAGCTTAGACAAGCTTTGATTCCCAGAAACAGTTTTTAATTTTTTTCCTAAAAAAAAATAAAACTCAGTAAATGATTATCCCACTATTCAATAATTTAATCTTGCATTTTCCAATTTCTTTACACATGATAATTTAATAAGTCCTTTAAAATGCAACTTAAGTATATAAGAAGTTATTTTTAAAGCCAGGGGGTAGGACCTGCCAACCTAACAGCAACAGCGAATTCAAACAGCATCAACTTCCGTGTGCTAGTTCTTTTTCCAAAGACTTACCCGTAGAGGGGGCCTCTTACGGCTAACGAACGGTCACACACAGACTTGACTAAACTAGGCTGGTCCGAATATTTAGAATCTTAATGACCGTTTTGGAAATTACACTTTTCTGCAGCGAGTTACCACTACGCTCGACGATTTTGACATTAAATAATTTTTTATAAATAAAAATCAATCCGGATTAAAATCGTGACAGAAAAATATGGTGTGATAGAGACTGCCATAGTAAATGCACGTAACGTTTCCCCAAATAACCGTTTGGAAAGGCCAATGCCCAACACATGTCGGTTCTACGCGCCCCCTGTTTTAAAATTAAGCTTCACTGTCTAGCTATAGCCCCCTTACACAGTCCTGAAGTCTCATTGTTTCTTTACAGAGTATGTTGAAGATGTTTTTCCCTCCAACTCCAAATAAAGACATTACACCCCCAACCACCACCACCAAAAAGAAAAGAAAAATAACCTCATCCCATTTCACTGATAAGCTCACCTAAAAGAAATTGCATGATTTTTATTTAACAAACTATAGCTGTTCTTGTATCCCTTCCAATTTAGGGCCAAAATTACAAAACATCTTTATTTTGTTTCTTGGTTTCTAGATACAACTTCCCTAAGCTTTTCAGTGCCTGCAGACTATGCCCCTTCCGTGGGACTAGTGATTAATTTCCCAACACACAGTGTTTACACTTCTAATACATGCTGGGTCTCAACCCTGTCTTCTCTCTTTTTCTCTTCCCCTCTGTCTTCCCCCCCCCCGTGCCCCCTTTCTCACTCCTTCTCTATTTTCTCCTACTTTCCCGTCGCTTATTTTTATTCTTCCGTCCTGACTAGTGTCCTGAAGGAGCATGGATTGTACCCTCCGCGACAGCACTAGTATCCTTGCTTTCTATCAAGTTCGGCGGGAGGCGGTTGTGGCTTCTGATTGGCCGCGTGGAGTTCGCGGTGGAGATTAATGGGTCTTCCCAAAAAGTGAGCTCGGGGTTCCCCAGCTGCCCCATGGTTCGGAATTTGAGCAGTCCCGCCCGATTTTAGTCTTTCTCGACGACTCGATAATGTGATGTTCGTTACAGATCTTTCAGGTTCGTCGTCTAAGGTGGGGTGAGGATTTGTTCACTCCAGGTGCTCGTGAGCCCCGAGTAGTGGCTTCTCGTGAGTTAGACAGAACATAGATCCTATGCGGGAGATGGTAGATGTCCCAATTAGAATTCATCCATTGACGGCCCGAGGCGGTCCCGCCTTCCTATGAGTTCCCCGGTTGTCTCTTAGGGACGCTTGTGCCCCCAGGAAGACGGGTCGGAATTGTGTCTCAGTCGAACTGTTAGAGGCATGTCAAAAAAGAAAAGTCAAAGGTTATATGGTTCAATCCAGCAAGCTTTTTAAATGTGGAATTGAAAAAATGAAATAAAAATAAGTTTTACATCTAAGGTTAGGGGAAAAATGATTTTAAAATGTAAAAAAACTTGTTCAAAAATGTTCATTTTTTTTCCAAACGCCAATAAAAGATTTTAGTTTTCAAATAAGTACTGAACTAATTTGTATTTTTTCCATCTTGTGCTGTTTTCCCTAAACTTCATAGGAAATCAGTTGTATTGTTACATCCAATCTTTTAAACCGAATTACTAATTTTTTTATAACCGCACTGATGTAACTTATTTAAAACAACCCACACACACAAAAATTACCATTCCAACTCAACTGGATGAACCCAAGACTAGCAAAAGGAAGAAGAAGATATAGTAGCTTCCACAATGCATTGCTTCAATGCGATTTTGTACCAGTAAGTCAGTGAATCGGGATGATTAAACATTCTTAAATGGCAAGTTCGTTGATCCATACTGTTAATTTAGTAGCCATGTTCACCTCTAAACGATTCACATCATACCTGTATCAAAAAACTCCCATGTGGAAGCAATGCATTGTGGAGCTACCGATATCTTCTCTTAGCAAAAGGTATGGAAGATCCCAACATCTTTTTTCTTGGCCTAACCATCCTCATAATGTAAATAATATTGAGCATGACTGACTACAGTAATAGTTCTCCTTCCATACTTTGTTTCGTCTACTTCTCTCCTTGCCCCAATTTTTTCCCCTCCCAGACATTTGAAGAAACAGTTTCCTCCTCGTCAATCGCTTGTTGCATCTTGAATCATATTTATTTCCTCCCCGCATCCATAGCTCACTCTTTGCAAGCTGCGATCGAACTAGGAGAGGACTTTAATAAGCAACACACAGGTGTATAGTATATCTGAAAAACAATCTCCGGGCCTCCCGCTGGTAAGGAAATATCCACACCGTGGGCTTGTTTGGTTTTGTGTCGGAGCTAGCAGCAAATAATTACTTGCCCTTCCCCCTCTCTGCCCCTCAGAAGTCGCTACAAGAGACGGACCTTGCCCTAACGGTGTTCAAAACGAGCGAAATTGCAGACACCTACTTAAAGGAATAGTTGTGTTTACTTTTCGGAAAATGATTTTCACAAGGACACACATGTTAAAAATGAGGAATTTGAAAACTGATCGTGCGGATACCAAGATGCCTTTGGACTTACATTCCTTCACATAACATTCAATGGGTGAATAGCCTTTCATGTAGCAAAGGGTACAGGTCGATGCTTCACATATTTGATAGAATGTTTTATTAATATACTAACTTACCTCCTGAAATATTTGTTGTGCATGTGGTATACCTGGATTCACACAATCAACATAAATACACTGTAAAGTCAAAATTTGTGACTGAAAATGAAGACCAGAGTTTTTTGATGCTACGAATCTTCAAATTGAGAGATTTTTTGAATCCCTCGAAAAATGTCTTCAGGTCCTTAAAAAGTGAAAAATTTCATGTTCCCCTTTAGAAGTGATTTCATCAGTGTCCATTTCAGGGACATTTGTGATCCTACCATCGTCCCCCGACTATGTACCTAACAAAGTTGAGATTTTTATATCATCGGACCCTTAATTACCTTAGTAAATCCATGGTGTACCAAACCTTACGTGCAATTTGTCACATCTGTAAAAATTCGCAATTTGGTGATTTTCTGTCCGTAAACAGAATTACAGTACAGTGGCCCTGGTACCGTGGGAAACGTCATTGCTCATAACACAAAACGTCATGATCGGTATCAACTCAAATTGTGTATACGCTTTTCTCAAGTAATATCTAGTTAAAAGAACAGAAGGTGCTGGAATCACAAATTCACCTTTAATTTAATTGATATCGGAAGTATTTCTATGCCAGCTAAAAGCACTAATCATGAATTTCTTTGCCAGAATACAATAAAAAATATCCACATATAAAAAGTCTAGAAAAGTCAACAATGGGGAAAATGTAAAAAAAATGTGAAATTCTAATTTGTATAGGAGCAAATAGAAATTCGCAAGCATTTGTTTTATATTGACATATAAAAATGCAAATCACAATCACCCTTTTTCTCTCTTTTAGACATTCTGTAGCCAAATCCAATGTAGGGAAATCTACGGAGTGATCAATCTGATATGAAAATTACTACTATGACACAAATATTGGTGCCGCAACAAATCTCTTGTTGCACCTTTAAGTATGATTTATAGGGAGTAATGATTATAGGCAAAACCCCGGAAGTGGTTCTTTTCTTGAATCTTGTCTTGAGCTACACACTTAACGACAAGTGTTTGGCATTGATTATGGCGCAGAGCAGAACACAAATGGTCACAGTTGAAGCATCTAATTCTCACACTCCTTATATGGGGATCTTTGAAGCACAATCATACACTACAGTACTGACTCATGCACATATCCTCTACAATGGGAAGTCATTTAATGTTTTGCACCACACCGGCTGAGGCAAAAGCTCCAAGCTTTCCTAAATAACTAACCACGAGAGTTCCATATGTGCCACCCTTCATAGTTCTAACTATGTATAACAATATTTCTTATTTTGGGCCTAGGGTTAGGGGTTTTGTGAGTGTAGGCCATAAATAAATATACTTTTGTTTCCTGTAGAAATTTAAGGGGGTACATATGGAACCTTTTCCTAAAGTCTTTACAAAAACTGGCTATAACCCCTGCTCAGAACTGCATAAATCAAATAATGAGACTTCAAAACTTTATTTATGTCCAAAAGTATGACAAGTTATGGCTAGACTTTCTCACCATACTACCTATCAGTTTAGGGATGCCAGTCACCACAGTATATGCTATCATTAGGAAACCATCGATCATTTTTCTTCAACTAGGGCCAAGTATCTGCAGCTTCCTTGCCCAAATACATACAACACCACCGGCCACAGCGGGACTCAAACCCACAACCTTTCTACTATCATGAGACTGTCCATTGAATCTATTTGACCACCTGTGCCCATCACTAAACTCCCACACACAAAATACATTAGACAAGAGCATTTTTCTGCTTCACAGGTATTTGGCTTAATATAGTTAAATCTGGGTAAAATATAGAAACACTGAACACAAAACACTAAATGCATTAAAAACAGTTGGGTCACCGTGGGGTGTAGTTATCTTTCCGATAAGTTTGTTCACCCCACTTCCTCTCCCGATGTTTACCCTTTCTCATACTATCTAGCATCCCATTCCCAAAATCTCAATCAACTTCTTCTCCCGGGATAAAAAAGTGCATCAGACTGATTACAACGAAGTGTGCCTTGCGCGGATGAATTCCAAATTTTTGTCCCATCTCACGTATTTTCTCAATGTCGATGACATATCCTTTTTGATGATTTCCAAGCCTAACTATAGTTTCTGGCAGGCGGAAAATCGCGCACTTGATTACGGGGACACCAACACTGTTCCACTTAACTATCAATAAATCAGCAAATCTATCTCTAATTTATTTTACGGAACAGTATCGATATTTGCATGTAGTTTTTCCGGTATTTTTGGTCTATTCTGAAAGAAATTCTAAGGGCAATAATTTATAGGCGATAAGCTACCCCACAAATGTATTTCGCTCTTGATTTTATTAAAACATCTTATTTTCTATGGATAAAACAGGCCAAGTTCATGAAACCATTTGAGTCAAAATCAAGCCTGCTTCAGAAAGCTTTGTTTTTTAACATTATAACATTATAAAACCCTTAAATTTTGTATTTTAGGACAATTTTGTCTTTCACCACCCATTTGATTGTCCCCCACCATATTACCAATCCCAATAATTGTTGACCAAAGCATCCCCAAAATGCTACACCCATTTTAAGAACTTCAAGTAGAACCTGAGGACAGATTAGATAGTACCATTACCATTTGTGACAAGGAACAAGGCTGATGCCTTTAGTCCGCAATAATGAAATTTGATCCTTGACTACCATACCAGTCTCCTTTAAGCAGTTTTTGGTTTCAATCCAAGGAACATCCTACTCCCAGAACTTAATCATTTCGGAGATCTTCGGGGAGTAAGTCATACAGTTTGTAATTAGCCATGTTGTCCCTATTGTGCCTAATCACTTAATCATCAATGTGTGAAATGTGACCAATGCCAAAATTTAATTCACAACAGATGTCACTTCAGTCTCTTCTCCCCCTCGCCCCGCCCCCTCCTGCATCACTCCATGCCTTGACCACAGTTCATTCATTATCTTTACTTTCAACACATCCTATGTGCATTTTATGTATCATTTTAAAACAAGGATGGATGTGAAATTTATTTTCAAAATGGACACATTTCCATTTAATTAACACCCCTAATCAAAATTTAAATACTCCATAGATTAAATTGAAATTGAAAACCGAGTTTTAATATCATTTTTGTCTGCATCTTTGAAACATTTAAACAATCCATTGAAGCCTAGCTATCGCAGCAAAATCTTCTCAAATATTTCTTCTTACTTTTATGAAAATGTGGAAAGCCCTGTTTTGCCAGCCCCCCCACTTCAGTCTTGCATGTCTTAGCACATACATTGCCTTAGGTATGAATGCATTATTGTGCTGCACTTTATTTAAGAAACGGTATCTACAAATAAGTAATGTATAATGGCATGCCCTTAAGGGCTGTGGTCCGAGTTTTGTCATTTGGGATAATCAACAAAACAGCTTTATCTGGATAAAACATGACATTATTAAAACAACACCTATTTGATTGAATGCAAAGCCGGATCAACTTGATTACATATGCTTATGGTGCGAGAATTGCATTTTGGTGGGGGGTGCCAAATTCGGCAGTCTGTAAATTAGAATCAAAGTGTACATGGTTCCCTGAACCAAAAAACACGATCATGATACAGGATAGGAAATCAAATGGCAACTCCGACTCTACCTGAGTGAAACTTAACATTTTATCAGTTATCAACACCTGAGAACAAATGAACTCATCATCTACTTGATCAGTAGGGTAGAAACCCTAGGGTTGGCTCAACCCTACTAAAAATTAAAATAAAGGAATAAGTTGATTAACCACTTTCAAAATTCCTCTGAATCGGGAGGAAATGACAACCAGATGAACAACAACGGCGAAACCAAACAATTAACTATAGACTCGATAAATCAACTATAGGCTACAAAGCTTATCTTGATACAAGTAAGTCATTTCTAAGTACAAAAAAGTACACGTCACTGTTAAGATGATAAGAAAATTATCACAGTAATTTTTGATCTGGCTTTTACGTGTTTTTGAATTCATGCATGATGTCCTGGCATATTATGGTACAGAACAGTTTTTAAAGTACTTCCAATTTTGGAGTCAACTGTCAGAACATGTTACTGTTATTTTTTAATCTACAAATTATGGTTTTTTTAAATTTATTTTTTGCTTTCAAAAAACAATTGAAAAGAAACAAAAAACACATAATTAAAGTCTGTACATTGTAACCAGCTAACAATCTTAGATTCCAGAAACAGTTTTAATTTTTTCCTAAAAAAAAATAAAACTCAAGTAATGATTATCCCACTCGCAATAATATTATGCTCATTTTCCCATTTATTTTACACATGATAATTTAAGTCTTTAAAATGCAACTTCAGTTATTAAGAAGTTATTTTAAGCCAGGGGGGGTAGGACAATGCCAACCTAACAGACAGCGATTCAAAACAGCATCAACTTCCGTGCAGTCTTTTTCAACGACTACCTTAGGAGGGCGCTCTTACCGCTAACGACGTTTACACACAGACTTGACTAAATGACGAGCCTGGTCACGAATAGTTAATCTTAAATGACCGTTTTTGGAATTACACGGTTTCTGCAGCGAGGTTAATCCACTACCTCGACGGATTTGACATTATAAATTTTTTCTTACTAAATCTTTTGAACAACGTTAAAGTTGATTTCGTAATGGTACTGTGATAGAGACTGCCATAGTAAATGCACGTAACGTTTCCCCAAATAACCGTTTGGAAAGGCCAATGCCCAACACATGTCGGTTCTACGCGCCCCCTGTTTTAAAATTAAGCTTCACTGTCTAGCTATAGCCCCCTTACACAGTCCTGAAGTCTCATTGTTTCTTTACAGAGTATGTTGAAGATGTTTTTCCCTCCAACTCCAAATAAAGACATTACACCCCCAACCACCACCACCAAAAAGAAAAGAAAAATAACCTCATCCCATTTCACTGATAAGCTCACCTAAAAGAAATTGCATGATTTTTATTTAACAAACTATAGCTGTTCTTGTATCCCTTCCAATTTAGGGCCAAAATTACAAAACATCTTTATTTTGTTTCTTGGTTTCTAGATACAACTTCCCTAAGCTTTTCAGTGCCTGCAGACTATGCCCCTTCCGTGGGACTAGTGATTAATTTCCCAACACACAGTGTTTACACTTCTAATACATGCTGGGTCTCAACCCTGTCTTCTCTCTTTTTCTCTTCCCCTCTGTCTTCCCCCCCCCCGTGCCCCCTTTCTCACTCCTTCTCTATTTTCTCCTACTTTCCCGTCGCTTATTTTTATTCTTCCGTCCTGACTAGTGTCCTGAAGGAGCATGGATTGTACCCTCCGCGACAGCACTAGTATCCTTGCTTTCTATCAAGTTCGGCGGGAGGCGGTTGTGGCTTCTGATTGGCCGCGTGGAGTTCGCGGTGGAGATTAATGGGTCTTCCCAAAAAGTGAGCTCGGGGTTCCCCAGCTGCCCCATGGTTCGGAATTTGAGCAGTCCCGCCCGATTTTAGTCTTTCTCGACGACTCGATAATGTGATGTTCGTTACAGATCTTTCAGGTTCGTCGTCTAAGGTGGGGTGAGGATTTGTTCACTCCAGGTGCTCGTGAGCCCCGAGTAGTGGCTTCTCGTGAGTTAGACAGAACATAGATCCTATGCGGGAGATGGTAGATGTCCCAATTAGAATTCATCCATTGACGGCCCGAGGCGGTCCCGCCTTCCTATGAGTTCCCCGGTTGTCTCTTAGGGACGCTTGTGCCCCCAGGAAGACGGGTCGGAATTGTGTCTCAGTCGAACTGTTAGAGGCATGTCAAAAAAGAAAAGTCAAAGGTTATATGGTTCAATCCAGCAAGCTTTTTAAATGTGGAATTGAAAAAATGAAATAAAAATAAGTTTTACATCTAAGGTTAGGGGAAAAATGATTTTAAAATGTAAAAAAACTTGTTCAAAAATGTTCATTTTTTTTCCAAACGCCAATAAAAGATTTTAGTTTTCAAATAAGTACTGAACTAATTTGTATTTTTTCCATCTTGTGCTGTTTTCCCTAAACTTCATAGGAAATCAGTTGTATTGTTACATCCAATCTTTTAAACCGAATTACTAATTTTTTTATAACCGCACTGATGTAACTTATTTAAAACAACCCACACACACAAAAATTACCATTCCAACTCAACTGGATGAACCCAAGACTAGCAAAAGGAAGAAGAAGATATAGTAGCTTCCACAATGCATTGCTTCAATGCGATTTTGTACCAGTAAGTCAGTGAATCGGGATGATTAAACATTCTTAAATGGCAAGTTCGTTGATCCATACTGTTAATTTAGTAGCCATGTTCACCTCTAAACGATTCACATCATACCTGTATCAAAAAACTCCCATGTGGAAGCAATGCATTGTGGAGCTACCGATATCTTCTCTTAGCAAAAGGTATGGAAGATCCCAACATCTTTTTTCTTGGCCTAACCATCCTCATAATGTAAATAATATTGAGCATGACTGACTACAGTAATAGTTCTCCTTCCATACTTTGTTTCGTCTACTTCTCTCCTTGCCCCAATTTTTTCCCCTCCCAGACATTTGAAGAAACAGTTTCCTCCTCGTCAATCGCTTGTTGCATCTTGAATCATATTTATTTCCTCCCCGCATCCATAGCTCACTCTTTGCAAGCTGCGATCGAACTAGGAGAGGACTTTAATAAGCAACACACAGGTGTATAGTATATCTGAAAAACAATCTCCGGGCCTCCCGCTGGTAAGGAAATATCCACACCGTGGGCTTGTTTGGTTTTGTGTCGGAGCTAGCAGCAAATAATTACTTGCCCTTCCCCCTCTCTGCCCCTCAGAAGTCGCTACAAGAGACGGACCTTGCCCTAACGGTGTTCAAAACGAGCGAAATTGCAGACACCTACTTAAAGGAATAGTTGTGTTTACTTTTCGGAAAATGATTTTCACAAGGACACACATGTTAAAAATGAGGAATTTGAAAACTGATCGTGCGGATACCAAGATGCCTTTGGACTTACATTCCTTCACATAACATTCAATGGGTGAATAGCCTTTCATGTAGCAAAGGGTACAGGTCGATGCTTCACATATTTGATAGAATGTTTTATTAATATACTAACTTACCTCCTGAAATATTTGTTGTGCATGTGGTATACCTGGATTCACACAATCAACATAAATACACTGTAAAGTCAAAATTTGTGACTGAAAATGAAGACCAGAGTTTTTTGATGCTACGAATCTTCAAATTGAGAGATTTTTTGAATCCCTCGAAAAATGTCTTCAGGTCCTTAAAAAGTGAAAAATTTCATGTTCCCCTTTAGAAGTGATTTCATCAGTGTCCATTTCAGGGACATTTGTGATCCTACCATCGTCCCCCGACTATGTACCTAACAAAGTTGAGATTTTTATATCATCGGACCCTTAATTACCTTAGTAAATCCATGGTGTACCAAACCTTACGTGCAATTTGTCACATCTGTAAAAATTCGCAATTTGGTGATTTTCTGTCCGTAAACAGAATTACAGTACAGTGGCCCTGGTACCGTGGGAAACGTCATTGCTCATAACACAAAACGTCATGATCGGTATCAACTCAAATTGTGTATACGCTTTTCTCAAGTAATATCTAGTTAAAAGAACAGAAGGTGCTGGAATCACAAATTCACCTTTAATTTAATTGATATCGGAAGTATTTCTATGCCAGCTAAAAGCACTAATCATGAATTTCTTTGCCAGAATACAATAAAAATTATCGAAATCAGGTTTTGTCATTTTGGACAAGCACAACATGATAATTGGTGCAAATGTAAAATGGAATGATCTTATAAAGCCAAATCTGCCAATTGTGATGATTAAGATGATGATGAGTGTCGCATCCGTATGAACCTTTTTGCAAGTTGCCGAATTTGGAAACATGTATTTGTACTTACTAGTTAGCATGAGCAGCCAATGCTCTAACAATCAGTTGTATTATCCAGGAAAATTGTTATGTTCTATGTAAGATATGGACTACTATGATCAAAATGGCTTTATTATGATATTATTTGTTAAAGGAGGATGGCCCGATTTCATTATGTTAAAGTTTTGATCTTGATTGACCCTAATACCCCATCCCTGAAGTTTCACGCTGATATTTCAATCTGTGAAAATTTCATGATTAACATTACCATTATAAAATGGGTACAAATTTAACATTTTCCCTTTCCAAAAATCCAAACATTCCTTCTTATAGAGGGATACTTGGCAGTCTGATTCCACAGTACAAGTACATCTCTATACAATCCCTATTGCCTCTGGCTTTGCTCAACAGAGAACTAAAATAATAATGTTGGCTCAGCTAAAGGATTCCCACTGGACCCACAGGCTAGATACGCATGATTGAAACATTCTGGTGGACATTACCTATTTCTTACCAGCCGGACAGCATTTTGTTTGGCCTCCTGAAGGCTCTCTACATTTTGTAGGCCTCACCAAGCTTTCGGCATTATTTACGGTCTCGACTGAAGTGATGTAATGTTTGATTAACTAAAACATTGTTGTCTTAGCATTGAATTTAGACCGACAGGATGATTTCAATGCTAATTCCATTTACAACAACTCAATGAATCTTGTCATATATAGTAACCATTTTAAAAAAATTCACTTCTAACAATGGAAGAAATGCTTTAAAATGCACCCCCACGTAAACCGATCCCAGATATTTTGTACAATTTAAAATTCGCTCAGCTATCATTACTTAAATTCTTAGTTTGTAAAGTGCAAGCACCTACACGTAGGCGCCAAAGTCTAATATGAGAGTCATTCGGCAATAAGGACTTGAAAGGATTTTTGCCGCTACTTGCAGGGTGGTTAAATGTAGCATAAGGTGTTGATGACTACTGCACTTTAGAAATCTGGGAATGCCAACCTACACTGTAGTTTGCCAAAGATTCAAGTCACTTGGCTTTTCCATTTAACCCCCTGATGTCTACTATCTTACAGTATCTCTGATTGGCTCATTACATGATATAACATGGTATAACCTCTGAGTAACCAATCAAAAAAGACCTATCTGTACAAAGCTCTCAGCTTTTCTTACCATGGTCTGTCTTTGTGGGCTAAATATTTCGAATGGGCCAATGAATGACTAAATGTTGAAGGGGTATGGCCCGATTTAAGCCTATTAAGCCTTCACCCCAAAACCCCATCTGTAAAGTTTCGCGCCGATATTTCAACCTGTTTTGATGTGAGAGCTGTGTAATGTTAATATTGGTCGACCAAAATGGGGCATATTTTCGCTCATAACATCCAAACCAAAGATCCTTTAGCCCTAAGATTTCACAGGGTAAATGAGAAAAATAGTAGCTTTCTTCAGATACCAAAATTTTGACCACTTCCAGTAAAGTCTGGGGTGTCTGGGAACAAGGCTATTAGGGATCGGACCATGGACCTTTAAAATTTATACACTGAGCTAATCCAATTGAAATGCATAGCATCTGTAAAGGACTTGAGCAAAATTATGTTCCTTAGGTTACACCCACATTGCATAAATTATGCAAATTAGGTATCAAAATTAGGTAAATTACTAAGTGAAACCAGGCCAGGCTCTACATGTATCAACATCAAATTCAAATAAAATGCAAATAATTAGCATCTTATTTTCCGGTCATACATTTCTGTCTGCAACGTTATGTAAGACTGTTGGATCCACTTTGCATTGGTTTTAAATGCACCTGCAAATCTGAAAACTATTCTCAAAGGAGCTCTTCTCTTGACCTGATCTCTGAAGTTCTAGAAATCTCCTTCCTCTCCTCCTTAGCAATTTCGTTTGTTAAAAAATTATGAACAAAAACGTCTCCAAATGTGGTCAACCATATTAAACACACACCACCTACATGTATAGACCAATTTAGTGTGCACAATTTGCTTCTACTATCCAAGAGCACAATTTGCTTCTACTATCCAAGAACACAATTTGCTTCTACTATTCAAGAACACAATTTGCTTCTACTATCCAAGAACACAATTTGCTTCTACTCTCCAAGAACACAATTTGCTTCTACTCTCCAAGAACACAATTTGCTTCTACTATCCAAGAGCACAATTTGCTTCTACTATCCAAGAGCACAATTTGCTTCTACTATCCAAGAACACAATTGCTTCTACTATCAAAGAACACAATTTGCTTCTACTCTCCAAGAACACAATTTGCTTCTACTCTCCAAGAACACAATTTGCTTCTACAATCCAAGAACACAATTTGCTTCTACAATCCAAGAACACAATTTGCTTCTACAATCCAAGAACACAATTTGCTTCTACTATCCAAGAACACAATTTGCTTCTACTATCCAAGAACACAATTTGCTTCTACTATCCAAGAACACAATTTGCTTCTACTATCCAAGAACACAATTTGCTTCTATTATCCAAACAGCTGGACTGACTTAACTCAAAATTAGTAACCAAATGTTTTTTGGTAATATGCTTCCAAGAGATGGAGAAAACATCACATGGCGAAAAAGTCAGACCATGATCTGGTCACCCACCTTTAAAGGTACAACGACAGATTTCACATATCAGGTGTCATTAAAAAATCGTAAGTACTGATTTTTGCCCTGATGCAAAGCTTTCCATCAAAAATATCCCCATCTGAAAGGATTAAGCTGAGAAATGTTTCTTTGGTACAAAAATTGTGAAATTTCTAATTTCATATAGGAGCAAATACGAAATTCAGCCTATGTTTTATATTGAAATATAAGCAAATCAAATCAAACCCTTTTTTTTTTTTTTTTTTTTTTTTTTTTTTTTTTTTTTTACTTTTTATATTTTATTCATTGATCACTAGTATCCTTGAGAAAAGCTCATTCTCAAATTGAGCCGGGGGTTTTTGTGTTATGAGCATTGCTCATTTCCACGTTCCCATAGGCTCCTGTACTGTAATTTCTTCCGTTAAGGGAACATGAAAATACAAAATGCGAATTTCTTACAGATGCGACCGAATTTGCACCTAAGATTGGGCACATGATTACTATAGGCTCACGTTCAGATGATATAAAATCTCCACATTTTTAATCCAAAAGTTCGGGGTACCGGCTGTGGATCACGAAATGTTCCTTAAGGATATTTCTGTAGTCCAAATACAAGGTAAGAGATCTATATGAAATTACTATTATGGCACAATAATCTGGGTGGCTCAATTCTTGTTGCCCCTTTAATTTGTTGTTTACTGGGCATTTATACAGACATGCAGTAAGTGCCTCTTTTACACAATACTTATAATTGCCTTATGTGCCCAAAATTTATTGGTACCTGTAGAGTGAATTATTGAAGAGTTAAGGAGAAATGCCAATACACTTTAGCTACATACATGATACATACATGCATAATTGGTCATTTAGAGTCAAATTTCCTCGTTCCTGGTCAATTCAACGTCACGAACCGCTCTGATACTATCACATTGTCAAAAAGTTTGTTGAATTTAGAAGATGCCATTCTACGGCTTGACATGTCTTCCTTCCTCCAGATCGCAAACTTAGATCTTTTGGACACATTTTGGATGGAAGCCCCACTCCACTCTCAGCAAAACTATTCCGCCGACGTAACACAAGCAACTTCCAGTGCAACGTACTCGAGTTTGAACACATAATAGGGCGATAGTTACATTTACCTGCATAAAACATGACTTCCAAACCTTACGACAAAAAATTTGGCAAGTATGAACTGCTGTACTGTCACATTGTTTTGATATTGATTTGTCTGCTGCAAACTCTTAGTTTCCAAATTCATGGGCAATTAACTGTCTTTTGTTTTAACGAGCCATCCTTTCTTGTGTCAAATTGTGTGTGTGTCAATCTCAATTTTGAACATACATCCATGTACAAAACCATCATTCTTAATAAAGAAAAATAATATGCACCCGAGATGTCACAGCTCGAGATCAATGACTTCCATATCTTATGAACCCTTTGATTCAACAAAACTATAAGGGGCCTCTGTTTAGACTTCCTACACTCCGGTAAAATTTCACAGGAGGAAGGTTTTAAATCCCACTTGATCCTACATCAAACATATATCACATGCAACAGGTTTTCCAGCAGTGTTTTCTACCTGGCTGGACAGACAGCTGCTGGTGTCATACTTCATTTAATCCTTTTAATTAAAAAGCAGATAGAAAATTCATTATGGTCTGTAAAGAGGTATATGTTACAAATCCATAGGTTTATGATCCGGCATCAATAGGCTTCTGCATAACATTTACAGGCGATATTGGCATGCAGTTCGTAATCATTTTCGATTCACACATGCAGGTATTTCTTTTGATTGCATAGAAAGAAACATTGGGGCAAGCAAGACCAAGAAATGCATGCCGACATTCATGTGCAATATTTCTGATCTGAGCTTCCACACTCTCACACTGCTCTATAAACCTCACTTGAAACTATGCACTTAACAGGATGTCCACGCTCTGATCATAGCACGCATTTCCACTGTTTAACTTTGCACCGTGCATATTCCCCATTGAAACATGAACACAGCTGAGCGACTGGCCACTGACAATTGAATTCACAACAGCCGTTCCCTTCGGTCATCATCACCTCCGCAGCAACAGTCCCCCCATTGCCTTGCCTGTACTTGGGAATGGAACCAGAGGAGACACGGCACTAAACCCCAACAAGCACTGGTGTAAATCCCTGGTTTTTTCTATATCATTTGTCACTTGTGCATAATTGAATATATGTAACAAGTTCCACCTATAAAACTGGTGTGTTACCAGAGTTACACACTTGACTAGTTATAGCTAGTACTGGCTACAACTTCATGAATAGTGCCAACATCCAAGGCAGATATTTAAGCTTAAAAGTGATGTATTCATCAAGTCATTTACCAGTGCACTTAAACCTAATTTTTATGGTATGCGATTTCTGGACAACACAAAATATTCTGTTAATTTATTTTTAAATGAAAGATTTCATTTAAAAAAAGGTCACACAAAACGACAGACAACTCAAACACTTTATTTGCATCTTCTTTTATCGTTTGTCCAAAACACAGTAGTTCTCAAATATGATCTAGGCAGAGAATGGGTCACAATGTAGGATGCTTCAAAATGAATTCTGCAAGGTCTTGTCTGTGATTGTTGTTCAAAACAGGGGGCAGCCAAGAGAGTTCCATTGTCTGTGTTGCTGTGCCACAACCACAGGTGAGTTGTCCTGATCTGCTTCGGCCCCCAACCTTGCAAAGAACCTTAGATCAAACGATTCTGGTTTCGAATCTGTTGAGACACGCCATTAAGACCATGAGGAGTGAGCGCCAGGTGGAAGATGTTCACCAGGTTCAATACAAATAGATGTTACTTGGTTGATAGCAAGTTCTTTCTTTCTTAGCATGACCTTTGCTTATTAAGACCAGTGATCCCAGGTTTTAATTGCTGTATAAAAAAAATCATTATTTCAAATATATGGCAGAAGATCATTTTAGAAACCAGCCTATGATGGAATTTTGGTCCCTTAATAAGTCCAACTGCACACAAAAAATCCTAAACATCAAAAGTTCAACGAGGATGATGTCAAAAAGAAGTATGACAAACTAGTGCTCGATTAAATAATTGATACATTTAGGCACGATTGAGTTTACAATCTGATGGGAAAAGGTAATAAAATTACCGGTACCCTCTCCCAAATCCGCCATATTAATCAACGGCACCTGGTTTCATTAAAAAAAATCCCCATCATCTTCCAAAAAAATTTACCTTTATTTTCCCTCCTGTGTTACGGTTATTCTCGTCTCTTGAAAAGTTCTCGGCTTTCCAATATGTCGGCGGCCTGAAATCCAAACGTGTGCAAAAACCTTTTTACAATTTTCCATTTTGATTTTGAACTACAGTTGGTCTCTCGATTCCTTGGAGTAATGAACCAAGTCGGGAGCTGTTGATATTTTTGTTTGCTCGTTGAATGCATGTAAAATGTTTTAAATATGCATGTTGAAATTTTCAACAAATTTTTAAGTTTACAACAATATTTGGATGCCGGCACCAGTAAGGGCCAGGTCCCCATCGCTGATATACTCACAATCCCCAGAACCAAATATTTTACTGAAGTGGTCAAATTTTTGGTATAACTATTAGAGAAACCTACTATTTTCTCTCCTTTACCCTGTGAAATCTTCGGTTAGAGGTTTGGTTTGGACCATAACAGTGAAAATGTCCTCCCATTTCCGTCAACCTATATTAATTTTACAGATACTCTAATGGGGCTTAACAAAATCACATTTTTAGCCTCACATCCAAATGGATTGAAATAAAGGCGCGAACTTTACAGATAGTGTTTGGGTGAAGGCCATTCTATCACGATGAACAATTTATAAAATTAAAAAACTCAAAAACAAAACAACAACTAAACAAAAACATTAAAAAAGTTTTTTGGCAGTTCATCAAAAACAACAATTTTGTAGAGTGTAGAACTTTTTACAAGTCCATTTGAAGGCATCGCATTTGGCAACCAAACATTTGCATGTCTACAATCTTCCATACATCGCCATCCCGTATGAAAAAAAAGCTCTGCAAACACTTTTACTAAATGGGAGCCATTCCAAAATTTGTGGAAAATTTATATTTTCAAAAAAAATAACTTATTACAATCCGTATCTGATCCCTGTGTAAACACAACATATACCCAGCAACAACCAGCCAGCTTCAGTTTCATAAAATATGTATGTACAAACATACAAGCATTAGGAAGCTATGGCACTTCTCTGTATGTCAAATGATAATATTACAGGATTCAGACACACAGACTCACAAGTTCAAAACAAAACAACTGCCTTTGAGTTTGTTTCCCAAATATCTGCAATCTTTAAAATGAGTACAGTTTAATTTTTTTGGAAAAATGAATCTGAAGGACTGTAGTCACCTTATAGTTCTGAAATGGTTAAACACATGAAAGTAGGCCTATACAAAAAAAAAAAAAACAACGACAAAAACGCCCAAAACATCAGCTTCCAACAAAATAGTTTTTTCTCCAAAATTGACGTATGAAACTGGGTCAAAATGAAGGAAGTATCACCTCAAAAAGAAAAATACACGTCGGGTTCTCGAACCGCTAAATCCCCCTGGCGAGCGGTTACCAATTTTGAACTAATCAAGCTTGCAAATGTCATACCCTTGCTTCCTTTATGATTTTCTTATTTTTTTTAACCAAGTTTGTTCTAAAGTTACCCCCCTTCTGCCAGCGCCATTTCTCCTTGTTCACAAACTCTATTCTGTAAGGGGAGGTGGGTAATTATTGTTGGATAGATGTCTGGGTTTATGGCTAGCTGTTGAACACAAGGGCATCGAAGAGAGTAAAGGTATGAGAGTAAACAAAATAGGGCTTTTGCATAAACAAACTATATAGTGCCACAAACCCCTAAACCCCAAAACCCCCTTAAACCCAAAACCCCCTTAACCCCCAACAACCCCCTTTAACCTGGACAGCCCCCTTAAATCGTGCAACCCCCCCTTACCCCACAAACAGCCCCCCTTAAGCCCAGACAACCCCCCTTAAACCGGACACCCTTTAAACCCGGACAAACACATGAAAAACCCCAACATCCCCTAGGCCCAGTTAAACCCCCTTAAACAGGAAAAAACCCATGTGGAACGTCCGCGCAATGCATATGCACATGCGCGCATACGCGCATTCGTGCCGTTGCGCATGCATACGCGTATTATGTGCAACAAAACCCCCTTAAACCCAAAAAAACCCTTAAAACCCCAAAAATCCCCTTAAACCCCAACAAAACCCCCCTTAACATGGACAACCCACACCCCCCTAAACTCGTGCAACCCACCTTTAAACCACACAAGCCCACTTAAGCCCAGAACAACCCCCCCTGAACCCGGACAACCCCCTTAAACCCGGACAACCCACCTTCAAACCCCAACAATCCCCCCTAAGTCCAGGACCAAGTCCACCTTAAGTCCAGACACCCCCCTTAAACCGGACAACCCCTTTAAAAACCCGGACAACCCACCTTAAACCCCAACAATACCATTAAACCCAACAAACCCCTTAACGCTGGACAACCCCCCAACCCGGACAACCCCCCTTAAAGCCAAATTAGTGCCACAAAACCCTTAACCCCAAAAACCCCCCTTAAACCCAAAAAATCCCCTTACCCCCGAACAACCCCCTTACACACCTGGGACACACCCCCCTTAAACTCGTGCACCCACCTTACACCCACAACAATCCCCCTTAAAGCCCAGACAACCCCCCTAAAAACCCGGACAACCCCTTTAAACCCGGACACCCACCTTAAACCCCAACAATCCCCCTTAGTCCGACACCCCCCTTAAACCTGGACAACCCCCTTTAAAACCAAAAACCCCGGACAACCCACCTTCAACCCAACAATCCCCTTAACCACACCCCCTTAAATCTGGACAACCCCCGTTAACCCGACAACCCCCCTTAAGCCTACACCCCCTTAAAGCCAACACGCCCTTAAACAAAAAACCCGGACCGGCCCCCTTAAAAAACCCGGACACCCCCTAACCCAAAACCCCCCTTAAACTCAATCAGCGCGGGGAGTACATATTCCCCACCCCTCCTCAAGTCATCAAAATCGGACTTAGGGATCTTCAGATAGTTTTTTTCACACTGCTTTTGGTTAAAAATACCCCCAAATTAACTCATTAATTATGCAATTAGGTACCTAATTAAGATCATATGCCACACCCTAATCTAATCAGATAAGGAATGCAGGTCCTCGATCTCACCCACCAAGTTCAAACCACATTAACCCTTATGGGTCTCATTTTATTGCGTTCACAAGATTATACCCCAAATTCACTCATTAATTATGTCAATTAGGTACCTATTAAGCATATACACGCCGATAATCTAATCAGATGAATGGCATGGCAGTCCGATCCCACACCATTTACATCACCATAACCCTTATGGGTCTCATGTTATCGCGTTCCCACGATTATCCCCAAATTAACTCATTTAATTATGCAAATATGGTACCTAATTAGCATATGCCGCCCATATCTAATCAGATGAAGGGCAATGGCAGTTCGATCCCACCCACATTTTAACATCAAACCATACACCCTTATGGGTCTCATGTATCGCGTTCACCAGATTGTGTTGGACGCCGGACGCCCCGCCTTGACCTGATAGCATAATCTCCCTTCTGCTTTTCAAGCCAGGGGATAAAAAAGCAAACATTCAACCTAAAAAAATAACATTAAAACCCCACAGGACACATGCCACGTTAACAAGTGATGGGGGTGGGGACAACGACTTCCACTACGGTTAAGCAGGATGTTCACGGGAACGCACAATTTTTCACACTACGTCACATATAGTCATGTCCCCATTTTTTGTGCATCTGTCCTACCTATACCCAATGACCCTCTTTTAAAATCTTCAGATACTCAAACCCCCTTTTCTTCTTTCCTGTTCCCAATTTTTTCTCAATTTGCATATAAGTATCCATCTTTTTGAAAGATGTTAACACCCAATTTGAAAATTTTTGAACAATTTCATAATTTCATGATATCACTTTACAATTTCACGCAATTTGAACTCTGAAGAGAGTTTACCATACTTCCTAATTTTGAACTTCAGGTTGTTACCTAATGGCCCCCCCCCCACCCCCTTCTTAAAGTTTCCTTCTGGATGACCCTATTTTTTATTCAGTTGTGTACAATGTACCAGATTAACCCACTATTTTAAGGGGGTACATTTTACCTGGAAGGCTCCTACTTTCACCTGAACCAGACACCTACCGTCACTTTCAGATAGGGTATTGCCCCCCCCCCCCCACCGCATGTGTCCTTGAACAAATCTACACCCACGCTGTCCGAGGACGGCGGCGAGAAAAACCGCCGGCCCCAGGACTCAACATTTCATGTAACGTTGTTATGAGGATTAGATGATCGTCAGCCAACAGTATTTATGATTTGTTCTAGGGCGAGCGGCCGCTGTGGAAAGAATTCGAACTTGCCCCAGCTCGGGTGGAGTGAGCCGTAGCATGTTCGCCGACATTCACCGCATTGGCTCCGATTGATAACCTCGCAGAAGAAAGCCCCCCACGTGTCTTTACGAAGGTCGTAGTACGGGTAGGTAAAAATCGAGTGCTCCCACCCGACACCATAGCCAGTCCACCCTTACGGCAGAACCAACCGATATTTCCTGCACAGCAAGTGGTGTGGCCCTGAAGCCATGTCTTTCATACTGGAGAAACCCTGGCATAAATTGGAGAGTGGCACCGAAACGTCCAAAAAATAAAAATTTTTCCCCCCCGCCAATGCGTCATTCGGAGGCGGACCGCCTGACGCCATCCGCCAGCAGAAAATAGTTTTTGTGTACGTAATATCGGCCAGACTGGTGGAGCCAATCGTCTCGTACGGTAAAACGCCTGTCAAAACTCCGTAGGGCGGTTGGCAAGTTCCACTCAGTCATAACTGGCCTCGTTGGCAGCCGGGTGTTGAACATGCTAAGTAATAGGCGGTTCAAAAACTCATCACCACTTGGAACAGCCCAGGGGCCCGTTCCTCGGTTGAAAGAACCGAACCGCCATCCGGCGATTCTGATTGTGTTTCGGGTCTAGGCCACTACTGAATACAGAACTCAGGAAGTCTTCTGCGATCTGATGAACAGAGTAAGTGGCCGGACAAAATATTTCTCCTCTGCGCCACTTAGCGAAGACCCGCCATCGATTACAATAAGCGACGTGCGAGGATCTTAGCCAGCCCCTGGCCGCCAGAACGGCAGCGCCATACGAGAAAACCTTGTGTCCTGGAACGTTCCTCTGACACGCCACGCTGACAGAGTAACCATCACCAGTTGTCTGGACATCCACAGGGATTCCCACAGGACATTAGAGTCCCGCGGGAACGTCCTCGTGACCCTGTAAACAGTTTCACCACCGGACGAAAACCACGGCTGTCTAAGCCAGAAGGGAACCACGAGTATTACGTCGCAGTCGACCCTTCCTACTAAGTCTAACCCAGGTCGTGAGTGGGATCGGGGGAAAGGCGTGAACTTCCAATGCCCCTACCAGTCACACAGAGAAAGAGCATCCCCCCGACGCCATGCTCCTGGAACGCGTCCCATGGACATCACGTCAGAATTTTTCATTTCCGGCGGACGCTAACGATCTATCGACGGGCGATCTAGAACCCTGAAGAATCTGTTGCCGCTACCCCGACGTACAGCGACCACTCCAGGTCCCGTCTCAGGATCGACAGTCCGCAGTGACATTGTGACGCTCCGGATGTGAACAGCTGCAAAAACTTGATCCCCCTCTCGAAGCACCACCCCGTCGTGAGAGACAGAGAGTGGAGATCTCGTTTCCTCCACACCTGCCAGTTGTGTACGACACCACCGGGGTGTTGTCGGATCCGATGATGATCTTGCAACCGGCCACCAGGTCCCGGAAATGATGCAGAGATAAAATCCCTGCTTACAGTTCAGACATTGTATGTGAGAGACCGATCCGTGCCGACCAGCGGCCCGAACTGTCTCGTCCCCGATGTGACCGCCCCTCAGGCCCTGACCCGACTCATAAGTAGTCAGGATCATGCTGGGCTGGGAAGGAAGGACTCCAGCTCCGAATAGATTGCTTGGCAACCTCCACCAGGATATAGCGTCCCTCACATTTCCGGCAGTCATCGGTACAAGGTGTCTACGCGGTTCCGTGGACGGGGCGATAGAGTGACAGAAGGTGCAGCTGGATTGGGCACATACGATGCCAACAGTAGGCACGATGTCCACAAGGCGGCCATGAGTCCCTGAACCGGAGCAAACAAAAGCACAAAGCTCGGCTGACCCCGGAAAGGAGCGTGCACATTGATAATAATGGCTAAAACGCTCCTTCTGGGAATACACGGCCATTGAAATCCACTGCGCTCCCAGAAAAAAAAACTGGGAAACTGACTCGCGTTCGAGTGGATTTCAGAAAAGGTTCATGAAGAACCCCCACTTCATGACCACCGCCCCACCAACTTGGCGTGGGCGAGAGCGAGGTCCCGTCGGGATGTAGATCAACCAGTTGTCCAGATAGGTACAAAGGTTGATCCCTGCCGTCCGAGAACCGAGCAAATGGCTGACCACACAGAGCGCCGTGACAGCCTGTGAAACGGGAGTACCCGAACCGTACGCTACTAGAGCTTCTTGGAAGCGTAACCAGATTCGGCTCTCACGTTCGATTGGAATGTGGAGGTAGGCGTCCTTGAGATCCAGAGAGGCGCCCAACAGTTTGAATAGGCGGCGCAGAGCGTGGGCCAACTCCCCATCCGAAAATCAGTATGAATACCTTGAGCGGCATTAAGATTTTTTCTAGAATCGGCCGCCAATCGTCCGTCTTTTTGGGAGCTAGAAAGAACCTCGACCAAAAGCCCCCTCGAGAATCGAGAGGGATAGGGACCATTTTGCATGCTTGCGTCGAAGGTCCCCATCTCTTGAAGCAGGACCGACGCATCTCTGGAACAGCAGGGAGCCGCGTGACCCTCCTGACAGAAGGACGGGGTGGAGGAGCGTGAATTCCAGACGTAATCGTGGATACAACGCTCCTCACCCGCCGCTGGCCGCCCACTGAGGGTAAACCCCCCCCCGGCGGAAGCTCTGTGGACAAAGGTACCGGCGCAGAGAGCTGGCCCAACCAGTCAATGCCAGGACTCCTGAGCGAGATGCTTAAAATGTCTGGCTCCCCCTTGCCGCGCTTCCGTTGCCCAGACGTCCCGGAGGACGGCCTAGAGGCTGGCGGAGCAATGACAGCGGAAGTTGTTCGTGTGGCCAGCGAGGTCTTGGCCGCAATCCTCTTAGAAGAATGCTTCTTCGAGGAGGCAGCCTTCCCCACGAACCTGGCGAGCCCAGACTCAAGGGTCTTCTCGTTCGTGATCAGAGTCGCACTGCTCAAGCCCAGAATTCAACTCCGAACCGAACAGAGAAGACCAGACAGGGACACCAGTTGAGGCTGTCGGACAGCCAAGCGGCGGCCGCTAGATGAGCCAAGACGTGTCTTGCGACGCAACACCAAAGTGCGTGAGCAAGTGTCAAGACCAAGTCCAGCGACGCAACGCCCAGCCCGCAACGCCTAGCCACTGCAATTCAAAAATGGTTCAAGAGAGGTCAGCATGAAAAGCCGAACATAGCATGAGCGACCGAAAATGCCCGTCGTGTCGGTCAGCTCACCCTCTCAGAACCATGGGAAAGCAGACAGGCTAGACCACCCCTAGGAAGACGCTTCACAGACCTCCCGCTTGAGGTCCGGCACGGCAAAGCGCTTCTGTAGTCATACGAGGGAACTCGAGGGCCGACCAACTCTCCGCTCACTCCTGGACCATGCCTTTATCCGGGGACAAGGTACTGTCCCCTTTCGCGAAGAGGACCGAGATAGAGTCAACGCGCTGGCAGAGTATCTCGCCGCAGCCACCAAACGAATGTGTCGCTGTCAGGCAAGACCATCTGCTCAGCGCATGAGAGACGAAGGCCATGACGACCTCCGAAAGATCTCGTACACCTGGCGGGGATGAGCCTCAGCGAATCCATCCGCCCTGGAATACGACAGCGAAGCAGAGGCCTGCTTCACCAGCTCTTCCATCGTCGCCGAGGCAGACGAAGCATCCGAGTCATCGGTACCCGCGGTGCCCGACTACCGAAGCAGGCACTACGGAAGGGGGACTGGAGGGGACAGGAAGTGGCTGCGACAGCAGCGCCTGCGACACAGGCCGCTGAGCCTGTGTCACCGCAGCGAGTCGCGAGAACCAAGCCCGGGGGGGTACCCTGCCGCCACTCCTGCGTAGCCAGCCCATGGAAAAACCATGGGGGCCGGCTAAGCCGAAGGTAATGCGGGGGGGTACGCCTGAGGTGCAACACCCCTACACTACCCCGGGTCGAGCGGGTACCCTAAGCCTGGTGGAGGCCGGTGGCCGAAACCCCGCAGCCAGGGCCCGCACCCCGAATCCAACACTGAGCGGCTGCCTGCCCCCGACGCAGCTGCCTGACCCTAGATTGGACACAGGATACAAGCCAAGACCCACAGGGATCATGCTGCCCCCCCCTTGTTGCAAACCCAGGTGGCAACCCCACGGGGGACCAGGAAGCGAAGGCTGAGGCACGGCGGCACCGGAAAACCATAGCCCCGGACCAAAGCCCGC
>JAMKCH010021247.1:0-30760 GCA_023653785.1 Ophioderma brevispina | reverse complement strand
TATTAATTGATTCGAATTTTAAAAATATATAAAGTTCATTTTGAAATTTTGGAGATTTTCTAATTTCAAAGCCATTTATATGCCAGGGTTACTACACATTTTAGCTTAGCTTTGGTATGATCCATACGAATCACCAAGAGTGGGTATTAGTGTTCCCTCATGCATTTTCTTTCCACTAAAATTTTTTTCACTGTTGTCACATGAAAATTTATATGCCAATAGTTTAATTGCAATATGGGATGAGTTGTATGTATCATCATTGGGTACTTTTTGACACTAGCTAAACCAAGCAAAAATTGTATTTGAAGAATGCATTGTGGAAGAAACACTGTTTTTTAACACACTCCTCAATTTCATCCATATCAGATCCCAATTTTTTCTAATTGATAATTAGTACTTGTTCTCTGACATGAAATCTCTGCAAGAATTTGGAGCTTTTGTGACCTAGATGGAAGTTGAGCATGATTATTACTTTGTTATATCAATAGAGTAAATCTGTACGTTACAATTCCATGCATGTTTGCTTTCATAGGCCTAACCAAAAACAAAGACCACAAAATATCTTGTGATACAAAGAAAAGGCAATATATCTTCCAGATTAGTTATGTCTTAAACTCAGTAGCTTAACCTTAATCTCGACCAGTTTGCCAAGAACTTTGATTGATAAATGAGTGCATCCCAATATGAGATTGGTGATCTGCGTTATAAATTTTAACTACTTCTGTATTTTAATATGTCTGGTACAATAGTATTACCACTTATACTTACTTGGTTATAGTCTTAGTGTTTGCTACTGTTTCTTCTTTTACGACTTTGATTCGTGAATGACAACTTGAAAAAGATTGATAATCCTAGTGCAGTTTCATAGGTGAGTCACGTGAATTAGTTTAAAGCAGGTGCACTAACACATTCCCAATCCTTTGACACTTCCTCAACTTTAACAAGAGTTCTGACACCAATAGTGCATTTTTGATTATCTCAATTCAAAGTATTTTCCCATTACAATCCATTATTTTTTTTCTAATTTTGGAGTATAATAGTATAAATCATCACAGCAATATTATTGTAACATTCGCTAGATAAAATTTGCCAATATTCTCATTGGCACGTCCCCAAGTATGCATAATGGTCACTAAAAATGTACACAACAAAAAAAACAACCATTGCACAACTCGCCGACAATCTATCATTCTAAGTAACCCTCATTTGCATGATGGGCTTTCATGAAATCCTAACGAATATCCTGAGTTATATTAGATTCACAAACAAGTTTCGGACTGTTATGACCAATTTTTAGCAAAAATTGCGAACTGTTGGCTTGACAAAATTGGTTTATATGTTCCTGAAAAGTCTTTAGTTTGATCTATGCTTGTGTGCTTTTTTTGTTGCCTTCATGGTTTGATTATGATAGCCATTACATGACCTTGACATTGGATCTGTGACCTTTGACCTATCGACGACAAATGGGGGGTGACATGTTGCACCTGTGACCCAAGTTTTGTTTTAATTCCATCAAAGTATGTGGATTTACAGGGCAAATGTAACCCTTTTTTTTTCACACAACGAGACATCAACAACCACAGACAATCAACAACAACGACAACCACACAACAAGCAGTTGAGACAAGTGGATCCCTAGTGTCTCTCCTGCTTAAAGGTTTACGCGCGATTTGCTACTGTCCGAAACATCGAAAAAAAAATCATCAAAATTCCTATTTATATATTTTTGTTACTGGCATGGATATCGAACTAACCTGCAAGTGGTTGGCTTAAATCCCAATTTGAATTCCATTACTTTTTTGATTCTGTAATTTCTATACTTGCGATCAGAAATTCCGGACTTGAGATCAAAGCCTTTCCCGGTGAATACAGATTTTTAGCGTGATATTGTGCACCATGATCAAGCAGTTTGACCTCAAAACACAACATTATGATCTTTGGTTTATGCTGTACTGGTGTAAACCACATCAGTGTTAGTGCGATTTTGGAGACGCGTGCGGTATGTTGCTATTTGCGAGAGACAGTAATGACAACTTTTCCATCCTCCTCACATACTTCATTTTCACTATTTGGTGGTTGTTTTCTACTTAGCAGTTATCTGAATTGTACACACTTATTCCTCATCCGAATGCAGCGGAACACGGAACGGAAAAAAAACCTGTGGTAGTAACAAGGAACCTTACGCGCCGGTTAAAGGGCAAAGCGAAAGAAGGGTATAAGACGCGGCAGAGTGAATAGCAAGGAGGGAAAGGGATGCAGCGGGGGGAAAGGGAGGATAACGGAGGCGGAACGGTTGAGGGCACTATAGGCGAGGGCATGCGGAGTGCAGGGCATGGAAAGGGGGGTGGGGGGGGGAAGGGGGAGGGAGAACGTAAGGGGGGAAGGGGTGTGGGGAGGGGGGAGAAGGGTGGGAGGGAGGGGGCAAGAGTGGAGGGAGGATATTAGTCTTTGAAATCATCTTTCCCATTTTTTTTTTTCGATTCTCTGCAATGCATCCTCTATCGCTGCTAATTCCCTTTAAGGCCGGCGACACAAAAGAGTCAGATGTTGTAACTCTAACTGCCAGGCAGTAGAGTCTCACTGCCACCAATCCTCTACTGTAAAACATTTTCATATTTGCGCGGTACTTTTTTTTTCGCGATTTTGTGATTGGTGACATTTTTGCTTAGTTTAAATTTCGAGAATTTGAAATTTTGGGATGTGCTCGACAGTACTTGGGCATCTTTGTCGCGAGATTTAATTCCGAAAATTCTCTAATTATTACCTTGCAAAAATTAACATGTTCTACAGTAACTCCGGTTCTTCAAAGATTGGCTGATTGAAGTGGAGAGGCGACATACCACTGGTAAATAGAGTATTTTGTCCAATACTTTGGACAATTATTTTCAATCTTACAAATACTAAAGATGAAGAGATGTATTCTGAGATAAATTCAATTTAAAACTCTCAACATAAGGACTTTTTCACACACCGCTCAGAATTTTTCAGATGACACCTGCATCTTGCATCAGTGAGAAGGAGTCCAGCTCTGACAAATCCATGTTGTGCATTAAGAAAGATGAAGTGTTGTTTGAAAAATTCTGAGTATGGAAATTTCCTTATTTGAATCCAAAGTTGTAGTTTATCCACCTTCTAACAACCTAGAGAACTGAAATGCATGAAGAATTTTATTGTAAACCTAAATATATGTTTTAAAAAGTACCGTTCCTCGCCACTTTAAAGTCACTACTGTGGCTGATACAATATTTCAAGAGTAGACTGTGTTTGTAAACGCTGTAATTGCCATTGATCACCTCTATATATCACTGGGGAGTTCAAGTGCAATGATTGACAAAAGAAGTGGCCAGACCAGGGTTGTTTTCCATAATAACCTTGTTTCTTTTGGGGGCAATAACCCTTCATTTCATTCCATCTTTCCACTTCTCAAAGGCCCTTGGAAAAGAGACTGTTTTAACTTTTAATTCAAGCATCCTGGCCTTCACATAAGAGGACACGTGGCTAATGAAAAGAAAAATGAATGCCGTGGGGAGCCATCGGAAATCGGAATATGCGGACGAGCCAAAAGCTGGGTCAAAGCTGCACGTATGATTGCGTTTGTTTTGGCCAACTAATTAATAGCGTTATGAAATTAAAAGTCAGCAGCGAGCTGGGCTGCTGCACATTAAAATATGAAGGGGGTGGAGGACGTATCTATAGGGCTGGGGCAACCCTACTGCAACATATTCATGGACACTTTGTTCATCAAAAATTTAATCAAACTTCTCATGAAAATCTGACTCCTTTGGTATATTCTTCATGTACATGCCATCAGTTTTAGAAATGGCTTGCCATCTATACCAAACATTTAGTTCAATATCAACGCACCTCGGCATTATGCCGTGCAGATAGAATTTTTCCCTGCCACCCCACATGACCCTGATATGACCTTTGACACCAAGTGTTGAATAGTTTTCAGACAAGCCAACTCCTCCAACTCTCTTTGAATTAATCACACAAAAACATACGACCTTTGATAAAAGACGGGTTAAATTTTTTGGGTGAACATTTTGTGCGCATACTTTGGAGCATTGCCATTTTGCCTTCACTTCCAAAATCACTTTGTCAGGGCCTACAAAACTATCAAACTTTTAGTTCATAACAAACCTTTTACCTACCACGGGCAACATATGAGAATGACTTACCTTGCTGCATGGGTTTTTCTATTTCTCTCTTTTAAAGCAATTTAGCACAGTTTGTTGGAAGAGCGCCCCCAATTTTTCAAAAAATTTGAGATTTTACACGTTGTCAGCCAATTGTAACTTGGCTAGTACACTATACTGTAATGGTAGGATCTCACGAGCTGTCCTAGGTGTCGCAAACGAGGCAATTTTGTACCGAGAATAGTAAGTCGGGATCCCGATAATAATTCAACGTCTGCTGGAAACGCCTTCCAAGATGAAAAGCCGGGACCTCAGCCGCCATGTACGTATCTATAGTTTAGTTTTATGGTTCAGGCAAAGTCAAGTTAGAGAGATCATTTTCTTAGGTGGCACTATTTCATCATGGACGGACATCAACTTAGCATTTCCAGTTCCCAGCCTTAAGTCCAATCTAGGATCCCATTCTAATTACAAAAATCGCTCATTTTCTGATAACTACGCATTTTGAGATTCTCCGTGTCAAAGGTTACTGTTTCTCTAGACAATTACCTTAACATAATCTGGGGCAAAATATCATTTTGTGGGGCCTCTTCAAAAATGTGCTTATATTGCTTTAATGGGCTTTGACTTGGTGGTCCGTTTTTTTGTATATTAGTACGCTTCAGATGTATTGGACAGGATGACAAACCTTCGATTTCTGTATGCACACATAGCCTACCTCCAACTTAAATAATCCCGAATGAACTTATGGCAGCAGTCTTTCCTATGGAACTTAGTGCAGTTTTTGGCATTAAATTCCTCGATCAGACATAAAATAATGCAGTAGGCCCTATGGATGGAACTAGACAAATACGGCTAAAACAAGTTGGGTTTCTCCCGACCAGTATTCCACCCGCCCATAACAGTATTTATGGAATTTATTGGATACCATAGCAATAGTCTGATGACTAGGTGTGTAGAGTGAATTAGTTTTGTGGGGATATTTTTGATGTCTGACCTACACTACGGGACAGATACCTTTGACGATAATGTACCGCCTTGGTTGTAAAAGCGGGTGGAGCTTTGAGCGTCTGTACTGCGCCGTGTGGTTGGTGCCCCAGCAACAGGGTTGAAAAATGTAAACATTTTCCCGGAAATAAGCGCTGTTTCTCACCGATTTCCCACTACTCTCTTATGTTAATTTCCACCAATGGACAATTTTCCCTCCAATGGCCCAGTTTCTGGCCAATTCCCCCTTTTCGAGCATGCACAACACAATCGCTTCGTGGGCCAATCAGGCTAATGCATTTTTCTGCCAGTAAAAACCACAGACCAAGAGTACGTGCTCGTCAAATGGTTTCTGTCCCCCGACTACATAAGGAATCTCCAATGATTAACACTGTCCAATAACAAGGACGTTTAAGGATGTTTTTAATAACAGTCCTCTCCAAAAATATGATACTTTGGACCCAAGATACATACCCCATTTCTGAACCTGACCTAAGATGAACCCTATTAGGCTGTAGCCACCCCCTAACGGGTATGATGTTGCCCGGGCTCGTTCTGATTTCGGGCGTGAGTCACCGGGTACACCGAAACTCCCTGAGTGCAAATTCGGCACACAAGTTTAGAAGAAAAAATCTCCCTGACAAATACCTCCCTTCAAATCTTTTCACATGTGTTTTGAAGTTAACAGCTTGCAAACACCCCCTGGTTCTATGTAATCTCATAGAGAACTCTTTATTTACTAACACTCGTTACTTTTATTAATAAACTTTATTTCATCCGAACGCCATTCCCAACGTAAAAACCAGATCGTGGAAACACGCCGTCCCTGAACCAATCGGCTGAGATTGACGTAAACACAGCCCGTAGTACACTATTCTACGTAATGAGCCGACCTAACACAACCACGCGGTGACTGTGAATGTTTACCATCAAGGGCGTTGTGGAGCGTCAAGAAATATGGCAATTGCTGTAGGCCATAATGGCTGTATTGGCGATTTGCGCTAGACAGCGACGCAGACAACTCTTCCATCAGCGATAAATACATCAACGTTTCTCATCAATCTAAATGGATATAATGTTTTTCATTCAGGATGTAATATTGTTCGTAGAGGCTACTTTGAGTAGTAACAAGAATGTGAAATTTTAACTTCTATTTTTTTTAAAAGTGACCGTCGGGAAACCCGCTCGAACTAATTACCTGGTCCCTGGGTAGACGTAAACGGGCGGGTACCCGGGTACTCCGGGAATATGTCACAGCCCGAACACCCACTATCCATGTATACACTTTTTATTCTATAATGCAAGAAAAAGCCAATTTTTTATATAAAATTATGTTTAATTTTTGTTTTAGATAAGAGACCATTTTACCTATGACATACCCAATTTTTACCTCCCCCTAGGACTGCTATCAAAAGCTATAGCTTAATGGCGCACGGTAACACCAACCAAATTAACGAGTTTTAACCCTAACACGCCAAAGAGAGGACATTCAAGCCAACGAAAACGGTGTCCCCGGCCTCCCGGAAAATGCGTTTTCGTTGCATCTGGCCGCAACAAGCGATTTTGGTCGCGCAAATGACTCTCATTGCGTTTCATTGCGTCTGGACGATCTCCCGGAGAAGGACCGATGCGTTTCTTTGCACTCTTGGCCGTCTTCGCCCGGATAATGACGCGATGCGTTTCGTTGCATCTTGGCCGTCTCCGCGGAGGATGACGCGATGCGATTGATTGCATCTCGGCCGTTTTGAACACGGGAAATGATGCGATGGTTTTCGCTGCATTTGGTTGGGACGTCTGGCCCCAAAGGCGCAATGTTTCATCAGCGGTGGACCACTGTACAAAGCCCATAGACAATTTTCCTATTCGTGTGATAGCGCACCATTTTTCGGATAAGCTAATTTGGTTTATTATGCATAACCGTTTCATCGACGTAAACGGATCAATGACGTAGCCTAATCGCAGGGCCACGCACACTATGTTGTCGGACTAGCGCCACTCACGACTGAGGCGACTATAAGCTCCAATTTCATCAGATCAGTGTGTTATTTTTTTTACTTTATTATTTATTATTTAATTTACCCGTTTTATTGCATTTCCACCGCGATTTTTTTCGTTGCAACTGGGCCGCTCTTTCCCGGTAAAATGGCGCGTGTGTTTCACCAATTCGTTGCATTTGGGCCGTCTACTGGGAAACATGGCGCGACCTGTGGTTTCGTTTGCATCTTGGGCGTCTTCCGGGAAAATGGAGCGATGTGTTTCGTTGCATCTTCTGGGCCGTTATTGAACCTTTACGCTACTACTAATTCCTGGCCGGGAAAACGGCCGCAGAATGCAATAACGCAAGACTTTGGCTCTCGTGTGCATCTGGGGGCCCGTCTAAAATAAAATAGATTGCTTTTCTTGCATTTGGGGCCTTCGGCCCGGCGAAAACGACCCCGGTCCCCTGGTTAGGTTAATGAGCGTGACAGACGGATGGATGCCTACTACTTCCACGCCCCCACCGTTAGTGTTGAGAACGCTAATTAAAGAAAGCATAGTAAAATAAGATGATTTTCAATTTTTCGATTATTTGGTGGTCTTCTGTGAACGAGGGAAAAACATACGGGTTTGATCACCATCTTTGAATGTTACTTTAATCATATCATGCATAACCAAGTTATGATCAAGACATTGCAAAATCACAGACTACAACCTACACACCCTTTTTAAAGGTGCACCGAATTTTTTGGGCATCATATATATTGTGGTCCATATGTAGTGATTTTCTTAGACCCCAAAAGGTTTCTTACCTTGTATTCGGCTGACAGATATGTCAGGAAATTTACAAAAAAGGCTATTTTCATTTGCTTAAATTTCAATATAAAACATATAAAGAAATAATTCTGAAGTTTAATCCTTTTACATGGGGATATTTTGATTCGAAAGCTATACATTATAGAAAAATCTGATTTTTACCCAAATTACTTTTAAGGGACACCTGTTGATGTAAACTCTCTCCCTCTGCACTTAACAGGTCTACCATAAATTATAACTGTATCACTTTCTTTTTTTTTATCGTAGAACACTGTCCCTACTTAACACATTGCCCAAAATGTTTTTTATCTATTTTGCAAACACATCAAAAAGACACAGAGCTAAGCAACGAAAAAGAAAACCCTGTTTTACGGGCGGGCCGACCTTTCGAGTAGGGTCAGCCAGTCAGCTGAGATTGTTTTCTTTTTTTAAGTGTTTTTTCTTTTCTGAAGCTCAAAATTGGCCTACAAGATCCCCAAATCTGTAAAATCAAGAGAAAAATGAACCTTTTTACAAACACAAATTTTTCTTCTTCCAATAATAATATTGCAAAATGATTAATTTTGGGCTAAAACAGGCTGATTTTACATGATTTTTTAGAAAACTAAAAAAAAAAAAAATCCTGCCAGAACGAAAAATCACGGTCCGGTCGGCGCCCCCGTAAAACAGGTTTTTTTTAATTCTTTCGCGCCTAAGGTAGCTCAATTACCCTTGCCGTTGGCAGGACACGTAATTCCATTCATAATAGCAAATTTATTTCATTTGTTTTTCTTCAAAAAATTCAAAATGACTATTTAAATGACTATATTTGTAATCACATGATAAGAAAAAAAACATTCAAACGAGTACAAACCAGTCATCGTCCTTAGGTAAGTGGCTAATTTCGAGCTGGGCTTCCCAATGGCCCCAAACTTCTAAAAATGTCATCATTATGCATTTTATAAAAGGATCACCCACTAAATAACTCCCCAGACTTGTGTACAAATGACCTCTCGCATACAAACATGTTCCTCAGCGAATGGTTATTCAAACTGGATGTTTTTTTTTAAGATTAGGCCCATACCTCTTTTTGCAAAACAAAATGAAAAAGTCATGTGATTAAGGCTGATTTTTTTTTTGAGCTACAAAGCCTGGTAAATTTCCATGTTTTCACACACCCATACCTACTTGTTAACTATACTCAGAATTCAGGGGGTAGGACTGCCAACCTCCCAGCAACACAATTCAAAATGGCAATCAACTTCCGGGTGCTACTGAGTCTTTTCAAAGACTTAACGGTAGGAGGACGCGCTTACGCATATCGAACGTTTACACACAGACTTGACTAAAGACTAGGCCTGGTCCGAATAGTTATCTCAAATGCCGTTATTGGAAATTACACGATTCGAATTGCAGCGGGGTTAATCCACTCACCCCGACTGATTTTGAGCCAATCATTTTTTCATTAATTTTCATGATATTGACTAAATCTTTTGAACAAAGGTTTAAGAGATGATTTTTCTAATGTCACTGGACCGAGACTGCCATAGTGAAATGCACGTAATTCCACAAAGTACTGTTTGGAATCCCCAAGGCCCAAATCGACCAGACGTGTCCTACCCCCCTGTAAATTCAAATTGCTAGTTTCCCCCAACAAGCCTAAATTACACAAATGGCACAGACAAAATCTTACCAGTACCAACTAGTCCAAACAAGTATGATAATATTCAGAATTTCATTTACAGATAGAACTTATCTAACCATTCTTAGCCTTCTCATTTTAGGGAAAGGGTCCATTCAAACGCCAACACCGTTTTGGCTCTAAGGTCATCTGCTTACAACCTAGTTATTATTAGTAACGGGTTCCATAAATAATAGGCAAACATGAAAGGCTTTTCAAAATGAGTACAACAAACAAGCCCAGGTCAATGGTTTTGGAGATGTGGGTCATTTATTGACTGAACCATCTTCAAAAACTACTACTTGACTTGTGTTATAACATCGATCCAGAAAATCTACCTTAGGTTGAGGCATAGGGTGTTTTGAACCAATCGCATAATGCATTGGAATGATGCCTCTATCTTACTAACATATGTCAAGTACTTAGGGATAAAGTGTTCAAAAATTTTTAGAACCACAAATATTTCACATGATCCATGGCAAAAAACTGACCCTCTAATACACACCTTGTGGCTACAAGAAGTGTAAAAGCCCGGTTTTTATGTGTTAAAAACAAAAAGAAAATGTATAAAACAAAGATGTGGGAGGTATGAAGACAAGGATTTTCCAAGAATTAAGCATGAAGATTTTTGGTGGGTCCCACACGACCTTGTTTGAGGTGAAATTTTCTCCCAAGAAACTGGGGCCGTTGTGGATTGACTCCATCGCACCCTCGGGGTGCAAGGATTAAGAGTACTCTACCAGAGTATCCCTCAGCAAAAAACTCCCTACGAGCACCTTGATTGGCTACATGAGTGTAAAAAGCCACTGGTTTTTTATTAGTGTTAAGATAGGATTTTTGTGGATCACATGACCTTGTTGATGTGATTTTTTCCCAAAACTGGTGGCATTGTGGGATGATGGGTTAAGGGTACTCTAACACGGAGCATCCCTCGATGATAGTCTTTGGATTCTGATTCCACAATTTTATAATGTATCACTGTGTGGTGCATTACGAATTCCCACAGACTGCTGTACAAATAAAAACCGCTAACCGTATCATCCGTACTGAAAATATTTAGCAAAAACTTTATGCAGATGCGACTATAAAAATACAACAATTACAACATACCAAAATCTCATGTTTGATTGGATTGTGGTGGAAGTGAAAGGCCCCACAGATTACCTTAATATTTTACATATCACAGTGCTTGTAACATCTTATAGCCTGATTTTGCACGGGCAAATGAAGTCCTTATTTTTTTGCATGGAACAGCTGCAGCTTTCGGCTTCATTGTTAACACTATTAGAAATATTAACATGTGGAGATGTGAGACCACAGAACGACGCAGCATCGGACTCATAAAAATACACTCTAGGACAGAAAGTCTTATTAGTTGTGTTTTTGGCTGTGAGTGTGGTCAAATTATTTCCGGATAAAAAAATATGGATATTGTTTTTTTTTTCCATCATTTTTTGAGGTATAATGATCTGTATTTTTCTATTTTGTGATTTTTTAAAAACTTGTGGTTGGTGATTTTTTCTGAGAATACTTTTTTTCCCAAGAAGGGATTTTATTGTGCCATTCTGTTTTTTCAGTTCAATTGACAGTATTCGCTTTCATTTTAATTCACAATCATCCTTGGATGTTTAATTTGGTTTATAATTGCTAAATTGAAGAATCAAGAAAGATTTGCCAAAATCACCACTTTAAGAAATAACCATATTCCTCACTTTATAATATGAAGGGAGTAATTAATGATTAACTACTCATTTAACTTTTAGTTCTCTTTTTTTAAATGGTAGCTGAACATCCCAACTTACATTACAAGATCTTTCACATACTATTCAATGTATGGGGGGCTTTCATTCAGTCCCATTAACCCTAACCTTAAACGCTGCCAAAGAGCTTGATACTGTCTAATTGAAAATGTCATATGTGTATAAAAATGTTGATACTCATTAATATAAGCCCCACTTTTCATTTAGTCATGGAGGTCTGGAAAAATTGACAAAATTTAACAGCATTTTGTTGTCTTTCCAAATTCCAAGCCATTATATTTAACAGTAATGTTACTGTAAATTACAATGTTATTTTTTTATACTGTAGGTCCTCATTTATTCCATGAAGGATGTACACCTTTTAGTTTTTTTGGTCTTTTGCTAATAATAATCCATGCAATCAGGCTACGTTGACACCCAAATTAAACCAGCACACACTTGTTACCTAAAATTTCTAGTTAAATCTCATATTAAGTAATAATACATTTCACAGCTGAGTACGAACAATTTTTTTTAAAGAATCTTCTTTAGCCTCATACTGTCATCTTCATGATTTCCTAATCCCACCTTTTTGCTTACCTGAGTGGCTCTCCACTTGCCCCATATCTGACCTACTCGCAATTTACCACATCTTTATTAATTTGATCATTTCAAATCAATGAGTATTTGGAGCACTGAGCTTTCAATGGTACTGATTGCACCAAAGAATTACCTCCATGAAAATTCTCATTTCTACGGCTGCTCCTCAAACCGCTGCCAGGCTTGTGCCAAATCTGTACAAGTGTCTATTCCTTGACAGTGATGGGTGGATTTTTTTTGCCTCAAATTTAAGCATCAGTAATACCTTGCATATATTAGTGTCAGTGTCATTGACATCTACGGATGCGTGATAATGTGTGTGTGTTGCACAACAGACTCCTACAATAGCAGCAGGGTGAGCAAGTTAAGCAATCTTGAAAGGAAGCTTCGAAATTTGTAGAGAAATTGAGAAGCATATTTGAAATTTCTAAACGTTTTAAACGTTGTAAAACGCCAGCCGGCCGTTTAAACGGATTAGTATATTGTGAAAACGGTTTAAAGACTTACGCTTACTTTTCATACCAAAAGTTCGCAAAATTCAATAAAGAAAGCCACATTTTCATCACTAAATCGCAAAATGAGTACAAAAATTCTTTAAATACATCTGTCACAGATTTTTTGATGCAATAACAAGTTAAAAACATCTAAATACCGAAGTCAGGCACAATTTTTTTTGGATTATTCGCCCGCGATAGTTCGCACTTATCGGTTACCAAAAGCACCTTCACTGCCACTTACTTCCTCCGTGTGACGTGCTTCCGAAGTCCGCTTGCCAGTAGCCCAATCATAATGCACGCTGTACTATGGCGCGGGCGCTGCCAAAAATCAAGATTGCGACAGCAACATGCACTATTGCCCGATGTGGCGACACTTTTACCATGAAAGTCAACTTTTAAATAAAATTTTATGAATATGTTGATCATGTTATTGTAATAAATAAAACTGAGACCGATTTATTAGTGAGCACTTAATCATGAAGTCTGACTGCATATAAAGCAAGGTAACCGCGTATTCCGATGGGGCAATCCTGTACCTTGATGCCCCTCCTACTACTCTATGGCGCATGAGGTAAATATCTCGCTAGGCATCCGTTTAAAACTTTGTTTAAAACGGACGAAAATTTTTCCGTTTAAACTTGAGACAATTAAACTGAAATCGCAGCCATTATTATGTGTGATGTCAACAGAAAGTCACAATGCATGATTTTTGTCCAATCATATTTCTTCTCTCATAATAAACATTGATGAATTAGTTGTAAGAAATAGATAACAAATTGTGGGCCTTGTGGTCTTCTGGCACTCTCAGTTGCAAAGTCAAGAAGAAGCAACATTGCCACCCCAGCCACAAGGCTCCCGGTTATTTTGAACCCCGGTGGTTAAGGCAGTTTAGGCAGCAATCTACAAACAGCAACAGCATGGTCACTGACCCAATGTTGCAAATATTCTTTGCATCATAGAAAGTGGAGCAAAGAATGTTGCCCACCGCAGAGAATGAAACCTGCAAGTAGCACACTTTCCATCATCCACATTACTAAACAGATGGACTGGTGTTATAAATCATACCCCTCATACCATAGGGGTCAGTTCCTGCATAATACATACCACAGGTCAATGAAACGAGTCCTAGATATATGCCAAGGCTCAAAAGAAGATAAGGCTACAATGTTCTTCTTTTTAACCATTAGAAAATGTAGGGGAGAGTGGGGGAATTCCAGCCCCCTTTTGTACATTTTCTATTATATCCTTTAATTGAAATGTTACAGATGAGATCTCTTGTTGTTGGCTTATGGCCCATGTCCATAGCAACACATAATAATAACAATTAGAAATCTATGAGTTATCATTAAAACATTAATTAATATTATGTAACTAATCTTAAGGGGCTGGAATTACCCCATCGGATGGGGTTATTCCAGCCCCCCGTCCGAGTAAGTGATTACATGATAGCAGGTACCTTTATCAGTTTAGATATTGTATATTTTGATTAAAGGTAATAATATAAGTGATTGCACTGTCACTTAGCACATATTTGTACATCTATTAGTAGGGCTGTCACACCAAAATTTCAATTTGATTTTAGAGCATTCTTGTTTAACTCATGTTGAAGAACTCATTGAATGCTTTAAAAAAACATTTGAATTTTGAAAATCGGTCAAGGGGTTCATGAGTTATGGACAAAAGAAATATTGCAAAAGTTGGTCTTTTTTGGACAAAACTGACAACTTAAAGAAATACAGCACAAAGTAGTGATTTTGAGATGCTCTATTTCTTTAATTAGACATCTAAAACATGCTTGCACTTCATTTTCTTCAATAAAAAAAAAAAAAAAAAAAATTTGAACCCCGGTGGTAAGGCAGTTTAGCATCAATCTACAAACAGACAACAGCATGGTCACTGCCCCCAATGTTGCAAACTATTCTTTGCATCCATAGAACGTGGAGCAAAGAATGTTGCACCGTCAGAGAATGAAACCTGCAGTAGCACACTTTCCATCATCCACATTACTAAACAGATGGACTGGTGTTATAAATCATACCCCTCATACCATAGGGGTCAGTTCCTGCATAATACATACCACGGGTCAATGAAACGAGTCCTAGATATATGCCAAGGCCTCAAAAAGATAAGGCTACAATGTTCTTCTTTTTACCATAGAAAATGTAACCCTCTGTCTCAGCAAACCTGGAATGGCGAACTCTGGAACCACGTTCAAAGGAAATTTAGCAGTTTGGAGGGAAATTTTGTTCATTAAATAAAGAAATACATAAGAATTGAAGGGAAATTTTGCAATAGTAGAAGGGAAAATTTTGATTGTGTTCAATCAATTGTCATTTTTTCCAGCCCTGCATTTCAAGCTTGCATTAGCTTGCATTCCCCCATTTTTTCTGAATGAAAATAGCTAGAAAGTTTAGTACACTATGTTGCCAAAGGGCTTGAGGGCTCTATACAAATTAACATATGGGAAATGCTGTAAACATGGATCCCTATTTTGGTCATTTATCAGTGACCCCTTTATCAATTTTTGGTGTATGGATGGGTCCTTCTCAAAATGTTTTTTTTTTCAGAAAAACAACAAAGTTTTACCTCAGTGCAACCAAAAGGACATCACCAGATAAGGAGAAAAGGAGGCCCTCTATAATTATATTTCACCATCAATTTTGAGTTGGTGTTTTGCAACTGAACTACTTTATCATGTATGCAAGTGTTTTTTAGCCCCAAAATACACTTGTATCGTGGAGAAACTTCAGGGGCATGCTATCTGGATAAAGCAAAGCTATAGCTGCCCTTTGTTATGGAACCCAACGTTAGGTTTCTTCATAAGCTACAAAGAGGCTAGATGAGGCAGCCCTTTATGAAAAGGACCCAAATACCTATTAGCTTATGCTGATGTAGTGCAATGAGTTTTTGACTTGGATTATATCTCCAAGCAGAATCTGGAAGACAACACAATGGCCTTATCTTAATGATAAGGCATGGACAAGACAAGTCACTTGAATTGACTGTGCTATTTATATCATGCGTGGGTTATGTAATGGGAGATGGTTGTTTTTAGCAGTTCCATTTAGTGTTCATGCCCCCAGAAAACAAAAATGCAAAAATGAAGTCCTCCCCACCCCCACCCCCGAACCACAATACCACTCATATATATTACACATCCTTGCAAAGCAGCATCGTGGTTATTGGAGGGAGAATGTTCATGTAAGGAAATTTCAATTACCCTTTCACTAAAGCCTGTATGATAAAAGCAAATTTTGTGGAATGTGTTGGTATTTTTGAAAACAGTAAAGGTTAACTTTTTTGCGGCATGCTGCTTGATAATGCAGAACTTTCAAATTAATCCATTCTCATGAAAACTATAAGGGTGTCCCCTTTTTTCTTAGATTGTGATTTTTAGGAAATGATTTTGCAAAATGATGCATATTTGCAGGTGGTGAAAATTTGTTTGTCATGGGTCCAGAGGCATTGTCCTACCCAAACAAAACTGATTACCGACCAACGGGTAATTGTTCAAAACTAATGTCATCACAGTGGACATCTATCAGATCTTTTGGTTTTCAAAACTACCATTTTCTGATCCACATAATGCATGACATTGTGTGATTCCCAACAAGCATGGACCCCTGCAAGGAGGAGAAATCCTGGGAACTGTTGATGCCTTACCAATCGTTTCTCCTTATCACAGAGCCAACAATTCCTGAACACCCCCAAAAATTCCATGATGCTCAGAAAATTGTCAATTAAAGACAGGAAATTTAACCAAAGATTTTCAAAAATTACCAGTACTATTTAGATGAGTCTCAATGATTATTATTTTAAAAAGTGAGGCATTTGTTACCCAGGTTTGTTTATTTGTGATGTGGGATCTCTATTCTAAAAATACACACAATCTGCTTCTCTTCTGGGCAACAAACCATATTCGTTTATGCCCCCTTGCCCCCAATCACAGAATCAGATAGGCTCATGTGAGAATTTATCAAAATTCGCCGCCATATGGAGTGATGATATCTCCCATCCTTTTCATAGGTTCATAATTGTACAAGGGTCCCCGGGAGAATCCAGGCCTCCAGCTTAATGTCTGCGGGATATCGGCCATCGTGAAAAAGTAAAAATGAACTTGAAAGCACATGGTGTTGCATGTCGTGCGTCTTGCGATTTAAGAAAAACCAATCTTTCTTCCTACATCTGAATAAGTCATCATGGGCAACTGTAGGGGATGATGAACGATGGCTGAACGGAGGAGTTGGTGGGAAGGCATTAAAAATGCGTTTGTGTGGACCAAGTAGGCTACAGGGGATGAAAGGGCTGCCGACTTCTGCCAGAGCAAACTGAGCTGCAGAGAAACCCATAAACACCAAATATGGGGACAAATTTATGGCTGATATTTATGTCCACCAATTTGAAAAGCCGTCATAACATTTATGCCCTGGCGGTCAGCCAGATTTATGTGGCATTGGAGCACAAAGGAGGCATTATATAGAAGGGTGGTAGGTATAGGGTGTGATACCACTAATGCAGTCATAATCCTAGCATGGGACTTGAATGGGGGGGTACTGCATGTTAAAGGTATACAGGATGATCCGATCAAGGGGGTATTTTGTTATGAGAAATCCCGGGACAGAGGTAGTATTTTCAATGGAAATCCTTAGACATGGGAAACTGCCTTAAAACATTGTTAATTTAAAGTCAAATTTCTGCAAAATTTTGGTATATATCTGAAGCAAAATCCTAGAAAATGGGTACCTTTTTCTCCCAAATGACCCTTAGAAAGGGTATAGGGGGGCGACTCCCCGCTGCACATCCCTAACCAAACCAAATCCCCGGGGACTAGAAATATTGTAATTTTCATGCAGATCCTGATGGGACTCCACTATTTCAGAGTGTTGGCGTCCATCTGCTTGTGAATGTTCAGAACATGTTGGGTTTTAAGTGTCAGTGCCAACTTTTTGTCTGTTTTTTCTCCAGTACTGTAGAAATTCCATTGACATAAATAAAATCAGATCAATAAGCAATAAATTGTGAAAGTGGTTTATTGTCCCCCCCAGGATACAACACAGTTAACCCTGTGGGGTCTACCTATTCTATTGGTGACACTGGTGTGATATGATTTATTTGCCAATCATGAACGCCGATGTATAACTCCAACTACGCTTCATCGCGCGATGGCTGCCGATGCAACATTTTACATCGCAATACCGGCGATTTAAAACGTCATTAACCCGAGCGACAAATGTCTCATCTCGTGAAGTTGTGCTGTATTATTTTATTGAATGACAACTAATGTTGCCAGTTTGACAATTTTCATAACAATTTAGAGACTTATCTAATACCATTCCGTATTTTGACGATATAGCGCTGGATTTCCCGAAATGAGATAGCAAACATAGAATAGCCGAGCGATATTATTTACGATACGAGGTCAAAGTTATATTAAAATTGTAGCAGGCCGTTGATCAGTAATATAGGGCGGATGTTGCCAATATGCTTTTAATTCTGGCAAATAAGTAAATGTTCTGGGATATTTGGTATTGTTTTACCATTTTAAGTCGCCACATCTTCCAGTATCGTCGTTGCATGACTTTTTCATTGTCAAATGCCCAGTTTGAGTTTGAAGATGACATTTAGTGTCTACCTATATTGACATGGGGTGGGCCATACATGCAACATGTGGCGGAGGAGCTCAGAACGAATAGAATCGGTGGGTAAACAAAATATTCCGCACTAACCGCCAAGACATTCTTTACGATATCCTAAAAAATAATCATGCCTCATATGGGTCATACTATTTTTTCGCCACTACACCCATAGCTTTTAATAATTGGCCATTTAATGTTTACTGCATTGGATGAGTATTGTTGTTGATTATCGGGCTGATAGGGAGATTTTTTTTTTAAGACAGGTTCAGCTTGGTTTTCATGAGGTAATCGCCCGACCTTGGATCCAAATACAGCCAATCAGAGAATTTTCGCGGCTGAGCGACTTCTTCTCTGTATCCGAGAGTTGAACAAAATTCAAACTCTACGCGATAGCCCCAAAATCCATCGCGCGATAGAAATTCTGTCGCCGAGGCAATAAAAATCTGGGTCAAACCTCTTCGCAGCCGCTAGGATCGCGGGCGCGAAGTGGAGTATGCATCGGGCTTGAACTGGGTAAGAACTTAATGTTTGTACGATGTTAGAAGGTTCATTTTGATTGGTACTAAGAGGTGATATCATGTTAATGAGCAAATCGAGATCTGTGTAAATCCAGAACAGCCAACCTAATTCAAAATTTGTCATATAGAACATCTAGTGATGGTGCTGTAGATGCAACCTTGTTTGGACTGTCAAAGATATAAAATCACATGTTTACACCTTTAATGATGAAATCATATTTTGCCAGAATGTTTCGAGCTTATGAAAATCCCAATTATCCAAAAAATAACCAGAGCATGTAAATTTGAGATTTTACGACCGTGGATAAACTTACTATCCCTAGCTCGTTGTTCAGTAAGAACTCAATTAATCTTACTTTATGCATTACTTAGCGTTCTCTAACAAAGCAGTATAGAAACGTCTAAAAATCAAAAGCAATCTCAGTTTTCGGGCTGGTTATTTTTAAAAAAGGCTGATGATTTAGAAAACAAGACCCCAAAATCATTTTAGGAAACTGTAATGATGAGCTGTTTGATAAAACAAAGCAAAGCTAATATAACCTCATTTCACCCGATCAGTGGTGGAATCAATTTTAATAATCTAATGAATCGTAATCTTCTGATACTGATAGTGACTTTACGGACTTTATTGATTCTTTTGGGACAAATAATGAAGATAAATCTTGTAGTGAACTTGAGTTCCCTGCACTACTATGAGGTGTATGAGGCAATTTCTTGTGAAAAATAAGCAAGCCCCAGTCTTGATGGTATTCTAATGAAAGTTGAAAAAGGGTAGTATACTTCTTGCCCCTTTTAGCCAAAATTTTCAATTCAATTCTTACTTAGTGTTAATTTCCCTGATGCCCCCAAAAGGGGATAATACCCTATCAGTAATTAAGAAAAGGGTGGACAAAAATAACCCTAAAAATTATAAGAGGTATAGCCTTCCAGTTAAACCTTTGTAAACTATTTTGTTAATTCTTCAATAAACAGATTAACATCATATGTATTAATAATATGATTACACATGAACAGATGGTGGAAAGGTTCCGTACACAGGATCACCTTCTTGTTCTTAAAAACATTATGATAAGATATATTTCTAAATCAAAAAACTATTTGTTTGTTCGTAGAATTCTCTTTTCAGAATTGATAGATCTGGCGAACGCTCTGTTAACAAATTGGCTAGGGTGAGTTGTGCGGTAAAAATGATCAAGCGTATTCAGAAAGTATTCTTCAGTTTCTTTTTGTTAAGTGTTCAACCAAACATACCAAATCTTTTAATACTTCAGTTGGTGTTCAGCAAGGTGGGTCCAAGTCCTTGTTTTTCAATGTTTATCTTAGGACCTTCTGATTTGTGATGATCATGTGATCCTGTTAAAATAAACAATTCTCCATTGCGTTGCCTAATGTATGCTTGAGGATCTTAATTTGATATCTGATAGTTTCAAAATGGTCTTCAAAATGCTCTAAACAAATTACATGATATTGTTCAATGTGGAAATTCTGTGTTATATGGATAAAACAAAAAATTTATTTTTAATAGAAGTGGGCATCTCCTTAATAATTTTTCAGTTTCATATGGGCAATGTTTATTTCAAATATGCCATGAAGATGTTATCTTGGTATTCTTTTGTACCCTCAGGTCATTCACAAAAGCTATTAATGTTCTAAAGAAAAGGCAAATAAGGTCTTCTTTAAAATAAGAGAAAATTGTATCTTGTTACTGTAGATGTAGTGTAAAATTGTTTTTACCTCATTAAACCAATCTTAACCTATGGGTGTGAAATATGGGCCACAACTACTTAAAGGATTAAAAAGATGAAACTTATGATTTATGTGATAAACCTAGCTCTGAAAATATTCATGTTAAAGTATGCAAGCTTATTTTAGGAGTTAATCGTAGGCTACCAATAATCAGTCAAGGTGAATAGGTAGTTATCCATTGTTAATATCTATGCTTACAAGTCTTTTAAATATTGGTGGAAACTAATTCAGGATTGTTTATTTGGACGTTCATCCTGTTCCGTGTCCAGGTTTGATTGAAAAATGTTTTTCATTATGGCCTACTTTTTCTTGGTCTAAGGGTATTAAATCTATTTGTAAGTTAATTAACAATAATGATGTGTGGGATAAACCCAACATATTGCAAATCACACTAAAGTGAATTATTCAACATCTTTGAATCAAAATATGATATGAATTGTATTCTCACATTCTACAAACAAACGAACTTATGAACTAATGTCAATTTAAACGTTCATTTAGTCAAAGAGAAATATGTTCACATTCTTAATCGTTATTCAAGATCTACTTTTGTAAACTTCGTATTAGTGCACATAATTGAATGATCGAAAAGGGTCGTTATTCTTGCCCTAAAATCCCTCCTGAAAACAGGATTTGGACAACTTGCGACTTACAAGAAACAGAAAATGAAGATTATTGTATAATGAAATGTAAAGCTTAACTCCTCAGCGTAAGAGCTTTTATCTCATATTAATGTGCTTATAACACTGATAATTTATAGATATGATATTCTTAAAAATCAGGACTGCCAGTGATTTTGACAGTCTAAAAGTAGTATGCGAATTTTGTTATTCTGCTTTAAATATTCGTTCTATACGATTATTATTTTCATGTAATATGTGTGATATTGTTCATTGATCATACCGATTGTTGGTTGAATATCAATAAATTTGGCTTTTGGTCATAATAAACTGTAAACTGTAAGTGAAGGCCTGAACTTTGCATACTCCAGACCTTGAAATATGAAAAAAAAAGAAGCACTCAATGCTGGTTAATCGTTTCAGAACAACCAATATAGCCTATGTGTCTGGTACGGGGGGAAAAAAATCTTTAACAGAATCATGCAATACAATTGCGTGACAGAAGACGTTTCCTACTTCTTCACGATGGGGGACAACGTTTCAATTGTGAGAACGCTTTCATTCATTTGCTGCATGTTTGAAACGTTTGATGTCATGTTATCCACACGCTCTCCTGAAAGGTTAGATGGCTACTAATATTAAAATCTTAAATAAATGGTGACTTGTGTTTTATTGCTTTGCAAAAGGATTCGCAACAAAGCTAAAAGGCAAATTGTTTTAGATTACAGCCCTTTAGACCTTTTCTGCTTGAGTCAAAGAGAGAGTATAAATTCATTAAGTACCCAGCGTACTACAGATAGTAAATGGCCATATATCATTAAACAACTGTAAAACATTATTTAATTGGACCTTTGATTTTCCATTAGAATAGTATATAAGGTTAACCAAATTAACAGTGCTGGAACTTCAGCCTTTTTGGCTTACTATGGGAAGTACTCTACCCTGAGATTCTGCACAGTTCCCAGAGATGGCCTTTTGTGTAGCCTGGTTGATTAATTGTTGTAGTGTTCAGTCAAGCGGTTACTGCTAAAGACATTTTATGCAAGAAGGATGCAGGATCTAGAAAGCATACCAGCGTGTATCATCCCATACTTTTGAAAGCACTAGCCTTGGTTACTGTGCATGTGATATGAGTGCTAGAGCAATGAACAATGGCGACATCGACAGATATTGTATAGAGTAGGGTAATCCCGGGGGGCCACTGGTATTCAAAGGTGGATTATGATGCGTGAACAAGAAAAACGCATAAAAAAGTCTCTTTTTTTCCAATAAGGCGATGTACGCGCAAACTTATAAGGTGTCAAAAACAGCAAAATATGAAAAAAAAGGTATTTTTTCGTAACCCCGAATTTGTGATGTAAGCGATTCAAAAACATCAAAATATTGTAATTTGAAGTTAAGGCAACATGAGCAAAGGCCATGATAATAAGGGAGATGATCAACACACAGTCCCTCGAAATAAGAAAAAAAATTCCAAGGGTCCCTGGGACCCTTAACTCTGAAACTCCAGGGTCCTCACTAATTTCTAAGGGTCCTATTAAAATATGAATATTTTTAACCATTTCCAGATTCGAGCCAAGCCCATGAATATGCAGGCATCTGCTCTTAAACACTGTTTTCAAATGTCATACTATATGTTTCGAAGTGTCATGCAATCAATGTATGTTGATATTTTATCATAATAAAGTCAGTACAGTATTTTGCAGTGATTGTATTAATTCTTCAAACCACCAATTACTGACTGGAATTGTGAGAACAATGTTCGAAAAAATATCTCGGACTTCTTCTCTCAAACTTATGAAATCCCAATCCCAAGACATCTTAGTTCCTGCTAGTATTGCTCTAATCTCTTTCTCTATGTGGACCTGGGGGGGGGGGCTCCCATTTTGGAGCAAAATGCATGTAAGACCCCCATTTTCGGTATCGTGTCACCCAAATACCCCCTTTTTTTAAATTTCACCCTAAAAAAAAATAAACTAATTTTTGAAAATTTTAACCCCTGTCCCCAAAAAAAGTAACCCCTATTTTGGGGAACCTTTTAACTTTTTTACCCAAAGACTTACCTCTATTTTTAAGAGTGTTTCAAAAATTTCATTCAACCCCCCCCCCCCCCAACAACAACCCTATGTTGGGGGCAATATTGGGCTCTCTCCTCTCCAAAACTATTTTGGGGATCCTTCCCCAATGCCCCTGGGTGTGAAAGCGCCGCCTTACATCCATATTCCATGTGCTTGGTCGCCCCCCCCAGGGACTTAGCATGTCATTACTTAGCCTGTCTCCGACTGAGAGAACTAACTGGATCAGTGCTACTTGTTCCGTAGTATAGTCTTTGCTACTGTACTGGCTCTGACTTTTGGCATAATACCTTTGCTTTGGCTTAGCCTGTTCTACCTTCGTTTACTCCCAGCAAACGCTACTAACTCTGCGTCTTCCGGTGACTCATTTCACTGTTATGTGACCGCCCCGAAAAGTTACAACCTTCCTCCGCTTTTTCGACTTTCAATGCATGATGCGCGTCTAATACGCCCGTATTCCGCGTAAAGTTCCACTAACTACCGCGAATACCTTCACGGTGAATGAGAAAATTATAATTTGGTCTTGAATCTCTGCAGTTAATTATCTCGGAATGTGATTAATCTCGTCAATTTCCGACGAAAATCTGGGTCTCGGCTTTTTACGATCGATTTTTCATAGAACTGTGCCATGACACATGGAGAAATAGGTAACCCGATGTAGAGTACTAATCGGGGACTATATAAATACGGTACAAAATCATTATTATGTTTGGTGTTTAATAATACTAAAGGAACAATGGAATTATGATTCCAAAATTTATTTTAGTTATTTTCAGACCGGAATAATCATGATATATTCAGTAGGTAACATAAGTAATCAGGTTGTCAATCAATACTTCACTTACTGATCAAATTTTCTTGCGGCCTGGGACCCGTGCTGTACACAAATTACTGGTCCCTCGTAATTTTTGGGGGTATTTGACCCGAGAGGGCCCGCCTTTCGGACGCTGATCAACACAAGGCATTGCTACTGGTTATGGTAGCAAAAACTGACAAAAAGACTTGTTTATGGTAAGCAAAAACAACAAAATGCTTTTTTTAGGGTATGTTTTATTAGGTGCGTTGGAAAATACGTGTTTACGGTGCATTCCGGAAGTCCATGTTCACGCATCATATCCACCATTTTGAATACAACGGCCCCCCCGGAGGGTAATAAGGCTTCTTTAGATTCAAGACTACTAAAGTCAAGAAATGCATCCATTTGACACCTTTTTTTGCCGTAAATTCATTTTGAAAATCTCTTGTTTTTCCTTCAGGGCTGAAAGGGCTAATGGTAGGGAAGGGTCATTATTTATTTCCAGGGCGCCATAGGATTTCCAACCTTGGTTTTCAGTGAAAAATGTTTGTTGCCTCCCCCCTTGCCCTTTTTGAAAAATGCCATCTCAATTATTTTACAAATTTCTCCATTTAAAAGTTCATGTTCCCCTCTCATTGTTGATAAGGTCATATCCCCCTCTTGCTTACTTTTTTTTTGTATTCCCCTCAAATCTTCCATCCCACATGCATAGGGCCTAAATAATGACCCCTACCTTACCAGAATTTAGCATCACCACGAAAAAGAAAGTACAACATCTAAGCTGTGTATTGTGCTGAAATGAGAGTTGGGCAACAACTTTTTGAAAGAGTCAATTAGGTAAAATAGGGAGTAACATTTTGATTGATGCAAGTAGTCCTTCACTGCATGGGAACTACTGTTATGAAAGACAAAACCCAACCACAAAACAGGAAAACTCTATGACCCCCGTCATATATCATAATCTCTTAATTCAACTAAGCTTTAACGAAGTTAAAAATTTGACAAGTTAGTGTGTACGCTCTTCCCTATTTCAACGAAGAATTAATTTTTGCTTAATTCAAACAAAGCAAATCACTTCTTTCTTAAGGGAATGGTTTATTTCGATTAAAGATTTACTAGTGTGTATGCACACTTCATTGAATTAAAGAGGTGATGTGTATTGGTTTACATACCAAGTCCATATTTCCAGTAGTTACACTTGTTTTCAATCTTTGTTAGTTTTTCTGCCTAGTGGTGGACCGAATTGTATCTAATTAAGTTAGTGTGGTACGCACGCTTTATTAACTAATCAAGGCTTAATCATTGCTTAATTTCGACGAAGATCAGGTTAACTTGAATTAGTTTAATAAAGCGTGCGTACACACTATACATTAATTAAGATACAATTTCGTCCACACTAGTTGAAAACTAACAAGATTGAACCAAGTGTGCCTACTGGAAAGAGGGCCTTGGATGTAAACCAACACCATCACCTCTTAATTCAACGAAGTTTAAGCAATACACAACTAGTAAAGCCTTATCAAAAAAATAACCATTCCCTTAATTTAAAGAAGCTGATTTGCTTCGTTGATAAGCAAATAATCTTCGTTGAAATAAGGGGAAGACGTACCACTATACTTGTCAATTTTTAATCTTCGTTAACGCTTAGTTGAATTAGAGATTTTGATAGTGGTGTACGGGGTCTAGTCCCTTAAGGCAGTTTAATGGTGCTATCAGTGATTTACTAACAGAAATCTTATTTCATCCTGCTCCCCCCCCCCCCGCATTTTTGTAGCAAGTAGGTCACTGCCTCACAATGGGGAATGGTCATGACAGGGGGGGTGGACATGCCACCCAACAGCACATCAATTCAAAACTTCAATCAACTTTCGGGTGCCTAGTCTGTGTCAAAGACCTTAACGGTAGGAGGCGCTCTTACGCATAGTCAATGATTACCCACAGACTTGACTAACGACTATGCCTGGTCAGATATTTAATCTAAATGACCGTTATTTGGAAATTACCACTATTATGCAGCGGGGTTAATCCCTAACCCCTACGGAATTTTTGGAAGTCAATAATTTTTTCTTAATTTTTATAATGATATTCCTAAGATTGCTTTGAATAAGGTTTTAAGAGATTATTTGTTTTAATGTCACTGGGACCGAGACTGCCGAAGTAAATGCACGGAGCAGTTCCACAAATTTACCGTTTGGAACTCCCCATGCCAAATCGAGCAGATCGTGTCCTACCCCCCCCCCCTGGTCATGAAAGACACAGCCAACCACAAACAGGAAGTGCATGTCCCAAATAGTGCTATCAGTCATTTACTAAATCAGAAATCTTATTTTTCCCCCATTTTTTGTAGCCCTCACAAGTAGGCCTATCCTAACATCCTCTGCAAGTAAAAAAGAGAAAAACTTGTATTTGTGAGGCCAAGTCAAAACAAGAAACAAGTTGCGCACCCCGCCCACTCTTATTTTTTGTAACGCACGCCCACAGTTTTGTTGTTAGTTTGCTAGTTTTCAAAAATACAGCAAAAACCCGTAAAAATAGCAATTTTTTTTCGGAGAAAATGATTTTGACCAAGATCATACGTTACTATATAGACTCATTTGCCACCGTGTACGAGGCTGTGCAATACGGTCATACGTACGCGAGGAGCAATAAAGACGACCGTATATGGAGCTTTATGGCTGTGTAACAGCGTCTTGCGGTCCAGTCGCCACACAATACATGGTACGTTTATAGCGTAGAAATACGCCATGAAAATTAAAAAAAATAAACAAAAACACTGTACTTGGAGACACTTACATCATGAGTAATCTGCGCTGTATAAATTTAAAGATTCTCCTCTCCGTGTCCTCTTTGCATCTGACAACTGTTTCGATATTAAAAGGTCCAAATACTTGTTTTTTGGAAATTTCCTGGCTCGATTTTGAGATTTATACAATGGTTTTTTGTTTTGTGTGTCGATTCGAACGCCGAAGAAGGGTTTGTAAAGTCCAGGTTTGCACGGACCATACTGGATTGGAACTCAAACTCCTCAGCGATATTTCGCCAGCTTCTCGATTGTTTGATTTGATCAGGGCGACCCAATTAATGCAAAAGCATCATATTGTCATACGTTGCATCAGTATAACTCAAATTGCACAATATTTGTGATTTTTATACCTTGATCAGCCATATTTAGCTTGGGCGGCCCATCTTGGAAAAAATTAGCAAAAAAATGAAAAATTGTAATATAAACTCTGCCTCCTCCTTTTTTTTTTGAAAAACTTTTTATTTTTTTTATTTTTTTTATTTTTTTTATTTGGCCTTATCCATAAACTCATCTGTTAAGGCATGTGCCATAGCGCGTCCTTTTAAACTGATGCAAGTGCACTGATTTTTTGCCATGCACACTGGAAGAGAAAATATGTCAGATGTCAATCTCATTCCTAAACGTATATTACATATTTTTATTGAAATCGACTAAAAAATCATAATCCATCGCAAGTAATATTTCCACTGAAAATCAGACACCACCCATAAAATCATCATCCAACTACTGTACATGTTCCTCAGAACACATCCATATTAATCTCCATTACATACACATCATACATATGCAATGTAATGGATGTAAATCTCCAATCATGCATAATCCCTGTCTACTAAACTTACATGCATAAGTCAATAGTACCACACACTTTAGTCTTCATGTTGAATTCTTCACTTTTCACTAACTATCCACAGGCATTTTGCCTTTTTAAAAACAATGCATCAGTACATTATATGTTTTTTGCCATTCTTCATTTATTAGACATTGGGGTTTCCTTAAGCCTTTTCAACAGTCCACAAAACCCCAAGGTTTGAAACTCCTGAGGTGAAATTAAAATCCAATTAGTTTCTTCAACTCCCAATTGCATCCACACGATGTCCGAAACTCCTGAAATCGTCCCCGTGGACCATGCTCATCCCTTCTCGATTGGAGTGTAGATCGGAAGTCTACATACCAGAAACCGTGCACTTTGCGTGTGCTTCAAACACGGGAATTTGTCAACAAGATACCTTGCGAGGTCCACTCCGCTCACCTATCCCTAGAAGCTGTCCACACGACACGACACTCCAAAACACTCCGGAGTGTTTGGCGGAGTTTGAGCTTCACCCCCTAGTTTTTTAGGGGATAAAACCCCCTAGACCCTCGTAAAACATCCTGGAGTTAACCTCCGAAATTCTCCACACGGCCAAAAACCCCGATCGACACTCCAGAGTTTTGGAACTCCGGAGTTTCAGCCTCCGTGTGGACATGAATTCAGTCATAGCGAGTCCACAATTCTGCTTGAGACCAGGCCCTGGAGGAACAGTGGCGAAACCTGCCTTTTTTTTTTGCATGTGGGGAGGGCACAATTTTCAGGGGCAAGCGTATAATTAAAGTTTGTTAGTACAGTAATACTGAGGTTTTATAAATGTTTTCACTGAAAATTGGCACATTGAAAAATCAGTAATTCCCACAGGGGAAAGATTCCCCTTCCCTCTGCTCCCTCCCCTGATTACGCCACTGTGGAAGAACTCTGGGTTTTGATCATCTCATTACCTGCCAACATTGAGAAACTCCAAACAGAATGCTGTGTTGCAAACACCTGATTCACGAAAGCCCTTGTGGGTGGTGTTTATTTGTGTCCATTTTAGGCCTCTAATGGAGTACATAGCCCTGATGTTACTGGATTTTAGTGGTTTTCCTGAAGCGGCAAGACTGCTTTAGGAGCCCAGAAAACATTTCAGGAACTTTCTGGCAAGTATTTTTAAAGAGTGTTTGAAATGCAAAATAGGGATATTCCCTATTTTTTTTGCAATTTTTTGAAAGGTTCAAAATAGGGATGAGTCCTATTAAACAGGGAAGGTTGGCAGGTATTCATCTCTCTGGTGTTTTGTATTCCAACTGATATTTTTCTCCCTTTTTTGCCAGTCAATTGTTTTTTCTCTCAAAGACATTTCATTCCTGGGGAACATATATCCTTGTTTTGACTAATTTCTGGAATTTCCTTCCCCTGCATAAGGACACAAAAATTCCCTGATTTTTCCAAGTTTTTTTTTTTTTTGACAAAACTAAATTTGTCAACTTTTCCCTGATCTACTGCCTGAGCTGATCCACATAATTTTCATCCATATAAAACAAATCCCAACTCAGGTATTGGTGGTCATCATCTTGTCCATATTGGCATTCTTCCTCACTAGACTTATTCTCGCTGAAAACGTTCTTATTTTTTCCTGGACATCTCCGTTTTTGACTAATTTCTCACATTTCCCTGCCCAAAAGACACAAAATTCCCAGACTTTCCCCTTTTTTTGACAAATATCTGGAATTGCCCTGACCAAACAACTGAAATTTTGGTCAATTTTTCCCTGATCTACTGTTCCGATCACATATTTTCATCCATATCAGACAAATCCCAAAGCTCAGGTATTCTGTCATCATTCACCGTCATCAGTCTTCTGCACTTGACTTCTCACTCATTGAACTCCTCTTTTTCCCCTAGCCTGCATTTCAAATTTAAAATCTAAACTCCCAAATGCACAACATTCCCAAAATCCCAGGAACTGCACTTGTGAAAAAAAAAATGAAATTCTATGTAATTTCTTACTACTTTCCCCTTTCAAATTTCATAAAAAACGGCCTCATCAATCTCTACAACTAAGAAAGACAAGTTTTTTAAGTATTAAACAGTACAATCTCATCTCATTAATGTGCTACAATGCCTAACTCTCCCCCCCCACTCACACCCAACCATCCCACCAGCACACACACACAAAAAAATCAAAATTAAAGTACACCCATAATGGCCAATGTTGTTGAAGACACTAAAATCCATGATTCGCGCAGGACCAAATAGGAAAATGACCAGCAATATTGATAGATGTGTCTGCCGTTGGAGGATTAAACCCTGGGGCTACTAAGACAATGACTGTCCTGCAGATGGTGGTAGCGGTAATGGATATCTTGTGTAATGACATCGAACATCCAACACATGTACTGTATATGATGACAGGGAAATGCATAGTTGATAGTGCAACATTCTGACATATAATCCTATGTATTAATGGTGGGGTTAGTTGCAAGTTGGAGTGTGGTGGGGCCGTAGTAATGCCGAGCTAGGGATGAGAGCGAAGGTGATGTCAAGTGCCTTGCTTAAGCTGATGGTCCTAAATGTTGTTTATTGTTGAACGTGTTGTGGCGCTTTTCCAATTTAATTTCAATTAATTAAAGGAATTTCTACGTGTTCAAGGTAACAAAAAGATTTACCTTCAATAAGAACTAAGAAGCAATGTGAAAGATGCAAGAAGAGTGAGAGGAGATAGAACATGAGAGATAAAGAGAGGAGAAGAGATGATAGCCTCCAACCATCATTTACACTGTTTGAACTTCATTTATTATTGATATGACAAAAAACCCTAATAAAACAAACCGATTAATGGCGAAACAGTTTGAAAACGTTTTGATTATTTGAAACCACCCTGACTACAATCCTGTGTAAATTTTACGAAATTTCATTGTGGGCAAATATGATTTTTGCGAGTTAAAATATAGTTTTACACGTATTCTACGGAGATATGGGAATATAGAGGTTGCTTTAACATACAAATCATGACCTTTGCAGGCATATATGGCAAGATTCCCGCAATGGATTTTTCTGAGTTTTGCAGAGGTAATAGCTCTTGCAATACCTATATCAGTTGTCAAAATTGTGTCGCTACTGCTTTAAATTGTTCTAAAAATAAAGAGACAATTTGTATGGGATCAAACAGCTGTGATCTGGCAACACCCAAAAAAATCACAAATTGAGTATTACCTGCTGTTTGGTCACTGTAGAATTTTTGTGATTTTTGCAACATGCATGTTAAGAATGGTAGTATAGGCTGAAGTGGACTAAAGCTAAAATAACTGGAAGCTGCATTTCAACTGGTTATTGAAATAAATATATGGTGTAATAA
>JAMKCH010021246.1:0-21418 GCA_023653785.1 Ophioderma brevispina | reverse complement strand
ATATATATATATATATATATATATATAATTAATAAAGTTGGCTGCGTAGGCATGGTATGATTAGAAAAATGAGTCAATATGAGTCAGTGGTAAATGTCCAATGCCGAAATATATAATTTATTAGAAGAAAACAACATTTTCGGGCATCGCCCTGCATCAGGTTAAGTAGAGAAATAGTTTGTTTACAAACAGAATGGGAACTAACTGAAGTGCGCATTAGATGAAGCGTGAACTATGATGCGTATGAAGCGAGGCGCACAACAGTGCGTGCGGATGTGCGCAATGGAGAGACGCGCGAAAAACAGTTACAGCCGGAAAGCATTGAAAGTAGCATTCAGTCCAGCCGGGTGAAGAGTCCCTAGTTTATATATGATGCGTTGTTCAGTTAGATGGCGTTGGTGGTCGTCTTCCTCGAACTGTGTGATTACGGTAACACGAATGTCATATCCTTAGAGTGGTTTTTCCCGAAGTGCTTGGCAACAGGGAGGCCGGGTTGATCGATGAAGTTGGATCGAACGTAGGTGTTCAGTAAAACCGGTCAGCTAGACGACGTTTGCTTTCACCAATGTATAGCAGATGACATTTGGTGCATTCGATGGCATAAATCACGTTAGTGGTTTTGCAGGAGAATGATCCCTTGATGGAAATACTGCCCTTTGGGCCTGTAATGCTGTCAGCAGAGAAAATATGGGCGCATGTGTGGCAGCGTTTTCTTCTGCATGGTGTGGTTGATCCGGTGTTGGACAGAATGCACCAAACTGTCACGTAAGTTACGGTCTTTCCGGTAGGCGTAAACATAGGCGGACTGACCATAGACCTGCTGTGGAATTTCCACATGGGTCGCTTGGAACTGGGTCACTGGGTCACATTGGGCCGGTAGTCTAGAGTAAAAAAAGAAGAAAGGCAAGATAAACAGAAAGAAAAAAAAATGAATAGGAAAAAAGACAAAAAAATGTTAAATGGTAAAAGAATTTATGAGTCTATGAAGCAATGTTAACTGCTTTTCGGGGGGGTGGGGAGGTAAAAAGAAAATTAAGTGTTGGGCCGGCAGCGACTCCTTGGAGCCAACGAAGCTGAAACCTTCGATGTGAGTATTAATAAGAAACTCAGGCATTTACGATTTTTTTGGACTTCATCGATATCTAAGAAAGTTACAAGTGTTGGGCCGGTGGCAACCCCGTAGATTGGGACTGTATCTACTCTATCTAACAAGCTTTTCTTTCAAACGCTTAAAAACGCTTAGAATTCCCTATACTTTTCATTAGTGGAAATTGTAAGGCCTTTGGCCGATCCCAGCCCCGAGTGTAGAAACTGCACACTGTACCCATGATGTAAGGGTAGGGCATATAGACTCTAGCTACATTTGTTGAGAACCACTTGGACTGAACTATTAATATCTGATATTCCCGCTGATATTTCGAAGCTTTGTGACCGAAAGATAGCCCAAACAAGGAGGTTCCCCTGACAAATCCCCTCAAAGAAAATGAAAAATATTTTAACAACTTCAACAAATATCAGTGGACCTTTCACTATACAGCCTGTCTAAAAATGGTACAATCAAAAACCGATTTTTTTTTTTCAACATTATATCTCAACATAAGTAAGTCGTTTTGTACATTACATTAAAGAGAAAAGACCAGGCTTTCCAGGATTTTTTGTTTCATCTCATTTGCTTGTTACAATCGAGAGATAACTCCAGTTTACTGCGGAACACAAAATCGAGTTGTGCCACTTTCTGGTTGAGTGAAAACGGTGAACGAATTTGTTAAACATAAGTTATTCACACTTGAACAGATATGAAATTCTTTAAAAAGGAACTCTAAAAGATACGAAAACAATTACGTAATGGTGGAAGTTATGATCAGTAAGTTCTGGCTTTAAGATAAAGTGAATAACATTCGACAAACATTGTTTGTTAGAAGAGAACCATGAGCGTACAGCCGGCATACAGCAACTTGGAGGAGAGAGTTTTTATGGTCTTGAAGTATCATGAAACGCAAATTCCTACCAATAATTTGCTTCCAAATTCAAATTTTTATCGACTTCAACAATTAGTAAATGCACAATGATGGTGCAAGTGTTTATTTTGGTTGCAATTACATTCCTTCTGGCATGATTTTAAAATTTTACCAATTTTGTAATAAATTAAAAGTTCCATTTCATTGACGTGCAATAAATATTTGTATTATTATTTACGAAAAGAAGATATGGTCGATTTTCATGAAAACGGTGCATTTTGGAGGTAAGACACACCTAAAAAAAATTGTCTCAAAATTGTATGCTTTATGTTTTAAACATTTAAGTATTCAATACCTATTACGGGAAAAATAATATCGCAAACAACACTTCTTACGTTTTTGCACAGTATGCACACAAACATTTTGTACAGCAAAAGAATAGGGTTTATTACGTTATCAAAATTTTAAATCAACAAAATATGCCAACTGATGACATTATCAGAGAGGGTGCTGGGAACAATTTTTATTTGTACGAAGTTAAAGTTTGAATAGCTAATTGAACTCAAGAAATATGCTCCAATTTGTTTAGTTTATTACGTTATCCATGAGTATTGAATTCTGCCTGAAAATTAGACTTTATAATAAACAAACATTAAGATACCTTTTACTAATTTATTCTAAAGGTACATTTAATTCACACCATATCATTCTATGGCCAAATTATAGTTGATGATGTTAACTAAAACGCGTTCAACGTAATAAACGATAACGTAATACACAATAACGTAGTAAACATTTTTGACCATTTTTCACATCTCCCATTGTCTAAGATGTATCTGATTGAAAGTTTATATAATTTTTGTGGTCGGAAAATAAGTATCTATGCCACTCTTGATCAATATTTAAATAGCTTGTTTGGTTGCTGAGAAATGTGGATAACGTAATACACTTCCTTAAAAAGGTCATATTTTTTTACAAAGTTCTACATTTCTTAGACTTTTTAATAGTCATTGTGATCTGAAGAAAACACTATTTCCAACTGCTGCATTATGTTTACCTTGAAATAAGATGCACAATCAATATCTTAGTAGAAGTTTTACCAAACTTAAAAACCTTTTTGTGAAGGATCCCTTAATAAACAAGGTTTTCCCGGACATTATGTTTGTATGTCAAAATTATAAAAATAAAGTGAGAAACAATGAAAAAATATATTACATAATTTCTACACATGTTGCACAACAAGAAACATTGATATTCGGAAAGAATCCAAGCGGGCTACGTTTTGAATAATTTTTTTTTAGAATTTTGAGTTTGGTGCTTCGGACAAACTATTTTCTACTAGTTTTCGATTGATTTGACGTCAAATAGTCTCATAGAAAGAAAACGGAAAGCATGGCCACCATATATGCCCAAATGCCAGCTCAACGGCCTATCAAAATTTACCATTTTGTTCCAAAAAAGCATTGTTGAAAAACTTATTTAACCCAAAGACACACATTTCTGGAATGCAAACGTTTTTGTTCATGAAAACGACCAATATTTTTAAAGAATTTAAAACTGATTATGTTTGACTATTTAAACCATGTTGTCAATAAAACTAGTCTTCTTTGTTTACTTTTAATCTGTGTTTGTGTTTCTTTTGTCAAGTTTGCAATCTTTTGTGAGCTTCAAGACAGTATGTCCAATCACTGGGCGAAACAAGCTACTCTGCCCATGCATAAAATTAGCACAAATCGATTTTGGTCTAGCGCACTAACTGTTATAATCGCTGATTGACAAAACAAATACGATGAAACAAACAAACCATTGGAGCCTGGTCTTGGTTCTTTAATATTATGCCAAGCAAGAATGACCTTATTTTTGAGATTTCATATTTAACCAATTTTTTTTCTCATTGTAACCCACTTTTTTTGAGACAGCTTTAGGAGAAAATTCAAACCTACCTGAGACAACTGAACAACACCAAGACGCATGGTCCCGAAAACATACATCCCCACAGCAATCTGGAAGAATCCCTATTTCCATGATCAACTGTTAAATGTTTTGTAACATATACTTTGGCAACAACCATTCGCCTGTTCAATCAAAATCGTTCATACATTCTCTACCAAGAAAGGCGACCTCCAAACTTCCCCAACTGAATCGCATCACTGTCACCACTGACCTCTAAAATCTACAACTCATCAGATTCACTCCTCGCATAGATCCCATTCTCAGATGGAACCTGAATGGTTTTCGCAAATGCATGCATATCAAACATTAACATCACCAAACTCACCCCAGATACTTGACGAGGTCAATAGAAGGGAAAAAAAAAAAAAAAACATTTTGGGAAAAATTTCAAAGAGATCAACTGTGTTTGTAGACTCTCCACAGCTTTTAAAATAGTGTCCAACCAGGGAAATGTATGCTGCATTGTTCTCAGACCAACTACGGTGTCTCCAGATTACACGTCAAAAGCATTGCCATCATGGTAACGATAACCCTTCTAAGCTTTGTTGTGGTCGGACATGTATGGACCCCAATAGGAGTTTTCCTAACAACTACCAAGGAGATATTTCTTGCTCTCTATCTCTTTGTAATCGTAGTGATCCTCAAAGTCTTGCATTATGAACGACAATGGGGCCATCATCACCTCACTCTTCTAGACTCACCTACTCATCATCTCACATCACCTTACTCACGCAACCATACTATCTATTCTCTAACGGCGAATCTGATATGGTTTGTGCACCACATCTTGCTAACAGCAATCACTTGAGAATTCTGGAGACAACGTGGGCCTACATCTAAATTGCCAAGAAGACGGAATACATGATCAAATGGAATGAGAATCGTCAAACTATCTGCACTACACACGGTACCAACGTGCAAAGATGGCAGGGACTTCAAGTACTATGTGGTCCTTTTGGTGCCGCCAGCAAGAAAGACCTCCCGTCACTCAGAACAAAGCGTGGAATGCCCTGCAATAAACTACACCAATTAATAGCAACCTATTACCTAGTAACAACAGATGCCTGTTTAGAGAGTATCCTGTTATATTAATCTGAGACCTAAACCATGAGAAAGAGCGGCAAGATAGACTGGATGGCACCCACAACCGTCCTCCTTATGCGAGTACAAACTATGTCCTGATATGAGCACAAGACCAAGGCACAATGGCGGATAGCCCTCCAATTTCATCCTCTGTCGTTCAACGCCCGAGCACGATTTTGCCGGTCCAATGGTCAACCGTGCAAATAATCAAGTAGTCTCGGACGTCCGATGTTAAAGGTTACCATGCCCAAATAGAGTTGTCGCCTCTTTTACCGACATTGATGTGATTGCTCGATACACTCCCGCAGGAACATCCATAGAACATCCCCACTTAATGACGGACCGAGCCCATTTGGGGCGCTACTGTTTGAACCACATCTCGGTGCTTGCTTCCGCTAGATAAATATAAGGTTTATAGAAGTATTAGTGTTGTCATGTGCTTATCTCGCAACACCTTCCATGATGCCACCACTAATCACATATTAATCAGGACCACCGGAGTTTGGCCCCGGTCCTTCGGTAGAATGGGTAAAAAAATCGGGCATTGCTTTAGAAAAAATGCCCGCTAAGCCCCGATAAACAAACATTACATTGCCTAAATATGCTTTAAAAGTGACAGGAGGGGATTTTTTGAGGATACGAATTTCTCTCAAATTGCACTGGATCGGTTGTAGACCCTCTGGTTGTAGACCATCTACCAAGAACGTTTCAAAAGTTTATTGTACAAAAAAGTACAAAAGAAATCCGCAAACCTTGCCTGCTATCGTAATCGTCCCTATAGAAAACCAAGCTTAGAATTTCTAAAATACTAAATCATCAACTTATTACATTATAGACGACGTATTCGGCTTACTCACTTCAGGTGTAATCCAATACTTTAACCCTCGCCTTACCGGGGAGGGGGGGGGGGGGGGGGGGGGGGGTTGGTTACCACCCCCCAGTGAACTTCGCTCCGGTGCGCTAAAATGTCAAAAACTTTCGTAAAAAGCTTCTAGGTAATCGTTCTCTCATCCTTTCCGGTCATTTTAGCGAAAAAAATGCTAAGGTAGCACCTTGACCGGGGTTAAAGTCGAAGGGTAAGGGGAGGGGGGGTGGTTGCCAACCAAGAATATTTTATGGTGCATTTTTGAAAATATTATGCACAGTATGGCTCTAAAACTCTGTTTATGTACAACTAGCCAATTGCCATCATTTAGTGCTGAAAACCGCATGAAAATCTGATATTCCTACGTTTTTAGCGCAAAATTGGATTTTCGCCTATTTTCTGTGGAAAATGCCAATTTTGCCGACTCGCGGACTTGATGCCGTCATTGTGACGCCATACTGGATTCATACCAGTAAATAACGTGAGAAACGGGTAAGTCCAGCCCCCACTGCAGATGAGTGTGTTTTTTTTTTGGTGACCCTCGCCTAAGTATACCCTTAAAACTGAGAGAAAAGGCGAGATCTGGGTTGCAAATCATGGTTGCTATCAATATTAAGTATAAAATCTGTAGGAATAAAAAAAAAGGTTGTCATTGATATGATATTTTGATCCGACAAACCAATATTAACCGTATTCTTCCAGGGAACACATGACTGAAAAAATGCTGTGACCTCCAGGATCCACGGTGCATGCTAGTCTTTTCCGGCGTCCAGTAGCTCTGAAAAATTTTGGGATACTACCCTAATTTCATGACTTGATTGGGTAGGAGAATATGATGATCTTCAAGGCTAGAATGTTAGCTTTAAGTCTGATATGTTTTACATTGAGGAGAAATGAACGTTTTCATCGCGCCCATATCTGTTACAGGAACTCCATGGACCAGTTTCTTGTGGTGAAACCTACTAGGCATGTTGGTACTGTTATTCTTGGTATCAGATGGAAAGAGGATGACTCATAGCTAATCCAATGGCATCAAAAAATCAGATTCATCGGATGCTTTATAACGAAATTCTCGATGGGGTGGTAACCCCCCCCCCCCCCCCCTTGGTAACTGTTACAAAAATAAAGGCTTGGTAAGACGAGGGTTTAATCATATACAAACAAGACGCGTCCTTAAAAAGGACAATCTTCTGCTTTTATTGCACGATTTGTGAAATGAAACAAAAAATTGAGTTTTTGGTAACACTAATACATGTATTGTAATGACTACTATGCAAGGCATCCTCAAATGATCAACCTTTATTGTGAACAAAAGACATTCAGTTTCATGTTACTTTTCTGATACATCTGGTATTATTTTGAGTAGAAATCACATTGCATTGAACACCAAGCTCAGGTTACCATACTTTCCTTTTAAAGGGAACTTCTATCCACTGCAAAGGCCAAATCACTATTGTGTAGTCATACCTGTCATATTGCTGTACAAAAGTTGTGCCTGTTTACCACACTGAATATTAGTCCTGCTTAATGAATAGTTCATGCTATCAGTGTTAATATACATCAATTAATTCCTGTACCACAACTGTATATTATCACATTGGAATTATTATTTTGGATATAAATTGGCTAAGAAGTCATTCTACAGTTTAATTTGTCAAGCAAAATTTGCAATCTACCCAACCAATCAAAACCTGTTACATAGCTACCTTACAAAGCTTGGTTATAGGACAGGACTAGGAATGTCACTATTCACTATTGGTGCAAGTAGGGTATGTATATCACTGACCATGGTCATGGAAATATGATACTCTTGAACTCAATCAGCAACAGCCGTATCAGTAACAGCTGATGAGTGTAAACAATGGATGGTTTACACACAATACGAACTGAGTACCACTGCAATGAGGGTTTGGTCAATTCAGCCTTCAGGATTAATCTTCTGACTGGCAGAAGAAAAAAACAGGGTTTGAAAAAAAAATCGGGGGCGGCTCTCAGGAAATGTCCTCATGTCTCTTTAAGAGCCAACTTGGATGAAATCATCTAATTTATATAGATCTATGGACCAGTCTGTGGATATATATTTTGCTTAATACTAAACGAGCGATTTGGACTCAATCAATAGGTTTATTGTATTGTTGCATGTTTTGCTTTGTCTTACGTAGGTCATATTATTTTGATTGCTTATGGGCCGTCAAGTCAATTTTGCCACGGTCGGATTGACTACCAAGTCCGCCTCTGCGCTTGCACGGGCTATCAATAGGTTAGCTTATCCAGACCTGCCTCCAGAACAACCAAGCATGCAGAGAATCAAAGGGAATCACTGTAGAATAGCTGAAATTTAACTCAGGTGAACCAGTGCAATGCATTGTATTCTTCGCATCCTTGGATATTATGGAGGGCAAACAAGCCATTCAATTATAATTTACCTGCCGTGCGATTCTTGGAGATTTTGGCCAAATCATGCTCAAGGGCCTATATTTTCAACTCGTGCCATAGGGGCGCTATTCATTATTAGTGTGCGTTATTCCGTTAATGTTTATATGGAAGTTATTACAAAAGAAACGACTTCCTGCCGGCTAGGATTGCCGTGGCGTGTGTGTTTGTGGCCGCTCGTCGTGTTATCTAAAGGTCGTGGTTCGAACCCCACTCCAGGAACCAAAATTTAGTTTATGATTTTATTTTGTATTTGTTAGAGGTGGAGATTGAATCATAAAAACAACAGAGTTGGTGGGATTGAAGTAGAAAATATATGAATAGCTGCCTTATGAGATAATAAGACTGGTAATGGTCCTGGAGCATGATTTCGGGCCACAATCTCCGACGTGCCTGCCGGCAAGTGGCCTATAGGGCGCTTGCACGGCAGGTCAATAGGTTATCTTGGCCCCGACTGCTCAGAAAACCCAGCATGCAGAGAATACAAAGGAATCCCTGGGAGAAAAGCTGAAATGTTCAGGTTGAACAGGTGCATGCATTGTAATTATCGCATCCTGGTTGATCTGGAGGGCAAAAAAAGTCCACTTCAAATTAATTTACCTTCCGTGCAAGGGGCCCTGATAGACAGTATTCAATAGCCAGCCATTGTTGGTGGGACAAATTAGACACATTCCAGTACTCACAATGCATGATCCACCTGTCAATGATCCCTGGGCAATCGCTAAACATGGATGCGTTGACAGCTGAATCTGGAATGTATTGTAGTCCTGGAAGTATGCATCTTGGTCCACCATTATGTCTGGTGGCTGACGTCATATTGAATACGGTCTATACCAGTTTTCTGTTTTGTGTCAGGGCTGGGGGAGGACCCTAGGGTTAGGACACGATCTGCTCGATTGAGCATTGGGGATTCCCATGCTAAGAATAAATGATGCTCTTGCAAGTTCTTTTCCGCTGACTAGTGTTCAGTGCGACCATATCTTGAGAAAACCACTCACACCAAAAATAGCAATTTGGACCCCAGATTGCCCTAGATTTTCTAGCCAGAGTGTTCTCGCCACGAGGGCCGTATATCAAATGAAACTGCAAACCCGATATCAGATCACATGTGCCCACACTTGTTTGCCAACGGATGGTCAGTGATTGCCTATCTTTCTCCCTAAACTCACTGGTGTGTGAAAGCATGATTTAGTGACATAGCACGAGTCCAGATAAGTGTTAAAAAAAGTAAACAAAATATCCACTTGCATTTTGGGGTAAAGTTTTTATCGGCATTCACCCTTGTAGAGACAAAATGGGCATTTTCAACTTGAAAAAAAATGATTATTGCTTTTGTTATTTAAGCATACCATTTTTGATTTAAATATTTTATTCTCAATTTTATTTGAGAAAAGATTTTTAACGGGAAAAAGTATTTGCTAATATGATTAAAAAAAGAGAGCAGGGAATTACCTAGTGCTATATTGAGATCACACATGTTCATTTACAATAGATAGATTGCCACAATAGGAGAAATGGGAATTCCCCAAGATGTAAAATTTAGAAAAACGTAGTCAACTTGGTAGGTTGAGATCAAAACAGATTGCAAAATAGGTTATTCCCCAGGATGTATAACTGTGAGGGTGGATGCATGAAGATGATGTAATTTGATGTGAAATCTGATTTAGCAGAGCAAGGTTATGTTTATGCACGATAATGCTTAATGATTAATAGGAAAGGGGAATCTAGCTGTGAGTAGTTAAATGCTTCTCACTTGAAAAGACATCAGGGCAGTAGACCAACAGTAGTAACCAGGAGATATACAGTATTGTTATAGCTAGTTTGATCTGGGCAAAATCCAAAATTGTCAACCGTGCGAGGGACGGAATTCATTTTTTCAATTGTCCTTTCTTTCCAGGCAGGAATGAAGACACCAGAAGGTATAGTACATGAAAACTCAAAAGCCAAGTCTCCGCACAAAAACATAAAATAGATGGACACGAGTCAAGCAAGTTGCCATGGAAACACATTTTATGTTGCGAGGGACGGAATTTGTCCGGCCTCGCAAAATGTTCATGCATCATCCTACAAGCTGCTGTGTATTTTTAACTCAAGTATTTATAGAGCATGATTAAGCAACCAATATACTTCAATAATAAAAGGAAAACATATGGGTTAACCGAATTCAAGTTGCTATGGCAATCACTGTTTTAAAACGCGAGGGACGGAATTGTCGATTCAGTCCCTCGCGCTACACAGATTGCATCGCTTATAAGCAAACAGCTTCCATTGTGGCATGCCATTTTCCCCTGCAATTAAAGTGCATTGGAAGTTTTCATTTCCTTAAACCCCAGTCAAGTGTCAAATCTACCAACAGGAAAGTTGTGACAATTGTGAAAATGTCACTTCAAATTCACCGTTCCTTCGCAAAACGGTTTATTGTTTGGATTTTGGGCCCATATTGCAATGAGTGGCAGACCTGAACAGTACATAGTGCCAGGAAATTTATTAATAATTCCTGTGGCGAAGTCGCTTGGTACAAAAAAATTATTCTTACTTACGTCTTTGACGCCCAAAAAGTGCTGGGAATTCAAAATAGGATTTAACTTGTGGGACAGATGGAAATCATGGTGATATCTTGGACTGATATACTGTGGAATAGTTAGTGTCGTCGAGGGACTATTCAACCCTTGTTCATATGAACTTGCTGGTCAAAAGTTACCTTCAGGACTATCTCATGGACTATTACTGAGAAGTCATAAGTGTGACTTTAAATTTACTGTCATTTTGAAGTGTTCGCTGTAGGACATTCATCGTTAAACTGCACGCTCTTTTATTAACCCTGGGATATTTGTGGACTTTAATAAGTATCATCTTAATTATTGTGTGGTATTTTATTATATGTAATAATGTTTGGCCATACCAAATTCTTGAACCAATTGATTAAAATCATTAAATCGGTTATATTATATGAAATCAGATCATTTGTTGCACAAGGCTCATTTATTTGTGTTTGAAGGTATTTCGGACCTTTGACATCCACGAGACGTCATCATAACACTTTAAAGATGCCAAATGGCGGAGCAATCAGGGTCCATTAGAAGTAAAATGAACAACCATTTCTATTAACATTTTCGTTTCTCAATAAAATGTCAATGTTTAAACAGTATCGCAGAAAACACTAGTAACTCACACATAGTAGTCTATGGAAAAACTGGCAACTTTGGACGTGTTTCTATCACATTTAAAACTCTTACAGAGGAAATACAACAATATCACGCAAGAGTACAAGCTGAATTCACTTAATTATCAGATTTTTAACATTTGGTAACAAGCCAAAATTGGAGATATGAATCACTAAAGGTAAAGTCAGGCGGGTGACATTGTGTACAAATGCCCATAGACAATTTCGATATCGATAGTGATAGCGCCACCATTTTCGATAAGCTACATAATTATTTATGTATAAACGTATTCATGACGTAAACCTGGGGATGACGTAGCGTAAAAGAGCCGCGTACGACTGGCGAACTATAAGCTACAGATTCTATGCAGATCAGTATACAGTACGCATCCATTCTCTTGATCGAGTGTCCTATCCCGATTATTTGGTAAAGTACATCGAAATTCCCAGCACGAAGTACTCTATAGTCGACAGTTAGGGAGGGGTCATTATCTACGCCAGGGGAATGGAGGATTGAGGGGGGAACCCGAAACATTTTTGTAAGAGAGAGGGGGAACGTGAAAATTTTCATCAACGAGAGAGAGGAGAACATGAACTTTTAAATGGGGAAATCAGCATGATCTTTTTTTTTTTTTTTTTTTTAAAACGCGAGGGACGGAATTGTCGATTCCGTCCCTCGCGCTAACATATTGCATCGCTATAGCAACATGTTCCATTGTGGCCATGCCATTTTCCCCTGCAATTAAAGTGCATTGGCAGTTCATTCCTTAAACCCACTCAAAGTGTCCAATCTACCAACAGGAAAGTTGTGACAATTGAAAATGTCACTCAAATTCCGTCCTTCGCAAAAACGGTATTTTTGGATTTGGCCCATCTGCAATGAGTGGCAGACCTGTACAGTACCTAGTTCCATTCTCTTGATCGAGTGTCCTATCCCGATTATTTGGTAAAGTACATCGAAATTCCCAGCACGAAGTACTCTATAGTCGACAGTTAGGGAGGGGTCATTATCTACACCAGGGGGAATGGAGGATTGAGGGGGGAACCCGAAACATTTTTGTAAGAGAGAGGGGGAACGTGAAAATTTTCATCAACGAGAGAGAGGAGAACATGAACTTTTAAATGGGGAAATCAGCATGATCAAGGAGGAGTGTGAAATTTTTGAACGGAAGCGAGGGGGGGAACCGGGGGGAACGCGAAAATTTTTGCCGAAAAAGTTGAAATTCTCCATTCCCTCCCGGCATAAATAATGACCGCTCCCATAGTACCGCTGATAGTGAACCAATCGAGGTAAAATAAGGAACGCGGAGTAAATTGCTTCATATTTGCTGTCCAAATGCCATTTAATTTGAGAAAACATAACAGTTTACAATGTTAATCATGAAATTACATCACTTTGTAATATAACTCGTGGGATTTTCAGACATTTCAAAGCAGTTTTCCAGATGCCAAGCATGAATGTGGTGCATCCAAGATATTTATACCTAAGTGCAGCCTAGTTAGTTGTGTATAACTTAAACGTTTCATATCTAGCGAACGCCATCACATGAGAGCTATATAAAAACATTGCAAGAACATCAACAATATATTGCATTTATTCGGAGCAGCACATAATGAACACTTAATACTGTTAATGGTTCTAACATTTATAAATGTTAATGCATTTACCAACGTAAAACACACATGTTTAACAATTAGCATGTTAGGGTATTCGGTATTTGAATTCACAAAGACGTTAATGAGTGAGCAACACTTAATAATTACATTGACGGTGTTCATCTTTCCTTTTATTAACATTTGTGTTTACAAATCAACGACCGTGTTTAAATTTTCTCATTTGTGCGTTTAATATAGTATCTATAGTATCATTAAAATTAAAGTCCCCCACAAAGTTTGTAATATTTTGAAAACCATATATTTCTGGAGTTATTTGGAAATGAGGTGCATTGTATTGTGTAGAATTGCAAAGCTTGTTCTTTCTGTTTTCCAATGCTGTTTAATTTGACTTATATATTTTTTTCAACGGCTTCTAGACCATTTTTATGCTGATTCTGAATCCGATGGGTGCACGACGAGAAACCTAGCATTTTTGTAGAAACGCAAAAGAAGTCAAAATGACCACCAAAACACACAAAATTCATGTTGTTCACTCAAAAGTTGTAATTTTTTAGCCTGTGCCGTTAAAACATGAATTGTGACAAATTAACATGATTCTGTAACCACTTAATGAATTCAATATGGCCGCCAATACAATAAAGTGTCTGATCGTAATCTACTTTTGACTGCAGGTTTAGTAATTTGGTATCTATCCTCGCGTTTGGACAGGCAAAAAAATAATTAAAGTAAACCATAAGAAATATTTTTCGAAAATGTGATAATGAATTCCTTCATTATAACATCATTAAGATGGCTTCCGATACTTCCGATACGATGGATGTAATTGACAACTTATCTAACTAATCGATACATGTAAGATGGTATCCAAGATGGGTATCCAATATGGCTTGAAATGGCATTTACTAAGCGGCAAATAATGCGATTACTAGTCTGGAGATATTTGTCTCTTTGTTTTTGGTAGGTTTTAGGCTCCCATTTGCAGCCATATTGGATGCCCATCTAGGATGCCATCTTGCAGATATCAATCACTTTGTTTATGTTATGATACTTAAACTGCTCTGAATGAGTTATTGTGATACACACAAACATTACAGCTCTTGGCTCTATGTAGTAATGAATTTTGCAATTTGGAGCCATCTTGAATGGTTTACGATTTGATTGATTATTAAATATTTAAAGCCTATTCATGAATGGGCTCAATTAATATGGATTGCTAAAGCATTAGTATATATACCAAATAAAAGTCAAAAGTAGCATGAGGAGAGGTTTTCCAGTTTCGTCGAAGTCAGGACATGTTTTTCTGATTCTATCCGTCTTTAGTTGGCATTATATAGTTTTGGTTTGTATTGCATTGTGTATTGAGATGGTAAGTTGGCTGTAGTTTATTCAACCATACATGCTTTCTTTTTTATTTCCCCAATTATTTGCCTTTTCAACAAGTGTTTGTTACATCATACATGTACTGGAATCTGACGGTGTTTTTCGGCAGCGTAGTTGTTAGCCCACATGGGACTGGCCGACGTAGGGCATGGGACCAGTGGCTTCAAAATCAAAATGAGGTGTCGGATTTTCATGTGTCTGGAGCTGAATCAGGTGCTGAGTCTTCTGTTATAGATGAATTGCATGATGATGATATGCACGATGGTGGCTATAAAGTGATTTTGATGGGACTCCTTCATTTTCAGGCATGATAAGTAGGGCACAAGATTCACAAAGCACACATGAGTTTGCGACACCTTTAACAAACACTGGTGGGTTCACTTTGGGAACTAACAAGAAGCAGAGTGCAAAGAAAGAAGACGGGATCAGGTAGATAGTGAGGAGGTTACAAATGAAGCTGATACGCATCCATAGCCTACTCATGATGATGGGTTTGATGCGAATGAGACCCAGAGAGGTCCGAGAGTAGTCATGCTTACCTCTGCTGATGTTAACTTAGCCAAAGTGAGCCCAATAAAAAGAGCAAGTTGTTGCATACTATTGGTCCTGAGTTGGGTCCAGAGTGTTAGTAAAATCTCATTAATGGTTTGGTGGTCAAATGTTTTTCGGCAGCTCAGGGCTTCCAACTCAAGAAATTGCTACAGTGGGTGAGTGGTCTGTTAAAGTAGAGTATCCAAAACGTGAGGGCCAATGTAAAGGAGTCATTAGTGGGATTCCGATTGATGTTACTGATCAGGAATTGTTGGATGATTGTAAATCTCATGAGGGGTTTGGCTGTGAGAAGATTGAATAGGAAATGGTGGGATGGGAAAGTGGGAAAAATCTTTGTCAGTGTGTCTTACCTTTTCAGGAAGTATCTCCCGCCAGATATCATTGATTGGTTTGGAAATGTTTATGTAAACCTTAGTGGATCAGGTATTACGTGTTTCAAATGCCAACGGTGGGGTCACATGGCTTCTACATGTAAAGGTAGTGGACGTTGTGTTAGGTGCGGGGGTCCTCATGGTTTTGATAGGTCCTGGTGTGCCCGGTTGCAAATGTTGAGATGTGCGGAGAGCATTCGGACGAGCATATGAAGGGTGTGATTTATTAAGAGAGCAAAGCAAATCAATGTAGTGAAATATAAACATGGTATTATCCTTTGCTGCTGCTGCTAAGACTGTGAAAGAGGCCACTTATGTGGCTCCATCGATTCCAAGAATGTCGAAATTTGTTCCACAGAGAAGTAAGGTCAGTGAACAAATTCCCAAGTTAAAGGCAGTTCAACCGCATCCGTAAGGGATTGATTGAGAAGTGCCTTAAAATCAAATGTACTAGTAATCCAATAGCTGATGCGAAAACAGCCAACACCTGGTATAGATGCCTCTTGTCAGACTGAAAAGCTGAGCAACATGTTCTATGCCCTCACATTCAAGAAAATGTGATACTGTGGGGGGCAGCAGTTGGTGTATTTGATTGGGGGGAACTTCAAATATATGAGGGGACTAAAAATAAAAAAGAGCGTGTAACAGGCAATTGAGTCACTTGATACAAAAACATGTTAGAGCAGAGAAATTTGCAAAAGGATAGGAGCGTAAGGATAAATCCAGAAAGTCTGGTAAAGAATCGCAGAGAAGTCTTCAGACTCGGAGTCTTTCCGAGCAAAGAGAAAGAGAAGGAGTCTTAGAAGTCATCCTCACAAGTGAAATGCTAGTTCTCAGGTTCGGTCAAGGGGACATGGGTACCATCCCCATGTGAAGTCTTTTTTAAATCTTGCGAGTATAACTCTAACTGTGGGGCTGACTCATTCCGTCGTCTGAGGTCAGGAAAAAGTAATTATGGGTTGCTCAGATTGCATTTTATTGTTGATTATGATTAAGTATTCTTCGTAGAAGCCCATCAATTAGGGCTCTGGGGTTGAAATTGAAAAATATATTGAAGTTTCACCTGTTAAACCTGATGTGTTATGCTCCAAGAGACCTGGTTAACTAGTGGGTCTTCTTTTCGGCTGCCAGGGTAGATATTTTACGCAATGATGAGTGTTGAGGGGAAGGAAAAGAAATAGAGGTGGTGTTTTTTTTTGTGAAAAAGGGGATTGTTGCTTCAGAAGTTCCCTTGAGGCTGTATCTATTTGAGGCTCAGTTGATTGAAAATTAGACTAAGGTAATCTCCGTAGGTGTTTATTGCTACGATTTATAATCCTAATTTGAATTGGAGTAGGGATTGGCTTGGTCCATTTTTGAAAAGTTGATTCTACTTTATTTGTTTGTGGGATTTTAATGGGCATAATACTTTATGGGGTAGTAGGACAACAGATACAACTGGTAAAATAATTGAGGATATTATTGACCACTAATGAATGTGTTGTTTATAATAAGGTAATGGTACTAGATTGAATGTTAGAACAGGGAAGTTATCATGTCTTGATATCACACTCTGTTCTAATGAGGTGGCTTCAAAGTGTGTATGAGACGTTCTAAAACAATAATTGGAGGCAGTATAATGTTAATGTTTTGATCTCTTATTGGGGTGCAGTTTTTTTTTTTAATGAGAAGCGGTATAGTCCTCGTTGGTCAGTCAAAGGCGGATTGTCAAAAATTTGAGGTAGCCTGTAATGAGTTGGTTTCTTATCCTGATGGGATTGCTTAATGTTGATGTCATCTATGATGTTTTATTGAGCAGATTAATGATGCTGTTTCTTTGGCTGTTCCAAAAACTACTTCTCAGTTTGAGGGTGAGGTCATCAGTTCCTTGTGGAAGATGATGTAGTGGTTGCCATTGCCTAATCGTAAGCGGGGCAGTGAATAAGTTGAAAAGGAATAGTACTTAATAATTAATTGCATATAAGCGTCTTAAAGAAATTGCTCGTAAAGTCCATTTTAGAGCAAAAAGGAAAAATTAGAACAATTTTGTTCTGGTATTAAATTCTCGGGACACCCACCAAAAAAGTATGGAGGTATATTAGAAATATTAAACTAAGAGGGCAAATTGATATGTCATGTGCTTAAGAATAATTCTGGTGAGGCAATTACGGATTATGATAAGGCCAAAATGCTGGCTTCTTCTTTTGCCAAGGTTAGTAGTACAGATTTAATTATGACGAGAAATTCATAAGCTCAAAGTGTCAAATTGAAAGTCAATTCAGTTTGATGTCGGCAAGAATTCAATGCTTGATGAACCATTTAGTATGGAGGAACTTGACGTGCCAATTGATAAAGGAATGCACTGCCTGGTAAAGTGAATTATGAATATATTAAAAGAATTTCCCCTTCATGTCAAAAAAGTGTTGCCTTTTATTTTTAATATTATTGGCTTAGAGGTGTATGTCCAGAGGCGTGGAAGATGGGCTGGTGTTGACTCCCTTTGCCAGCAAAACCAGATAAAGATCATTCTGACCCGCTTTCGTACAGACCCATTGCTTTGACTTCGGTTATGGAAGGTTATGGAAAGAATGGTGAAATAAAAAGGCTCTTCTGGTATTTGGGGCAATAATTTGGTAAATCAGATTCAGAGTGTTTGTCGGAAGAGCAGGGCGTACTTGGAATCTGAGATAAACAAAGGTTTTGCTAACAAGGAGAGTACTGTTTCTATTTTTTTGGAATTAAGAGGCAATGGACATGGTGTTGGAGAAAGGGAAGCGCATTCATCAAGTTAAAACTTTGGCATTGGGGGTCGTATGGTTAAGTGGATTGATAATTTCTTGTCTTGTAGATTTTTACAAGTTAAGGTTAATGGGGTGTTGTCTAACAAGTTTTCTATGGAAAAGGCTTCCGCAGGGAAGTGTTTTAGTCCACGTATTTTTTAATATTGGGCTTTCTGATTTGCCTGGGAAGGTTAAAGGTGTGTCTATTTCACAGTTTGCTGATGGACATAGCTATTGGAAGTTTACTCACAGAAATATAAAGTTTGCCTTGTCGAAAGTTCAGGCTGGTTTAAAATGCTCTTGTTGATTGGTGTAACCCATGGGTTTTTCTCTTCACCATCTAAAAAACTGTTGGTGTTCGTTACTCAGAAAGGCAAAAGCCTGCTATTAAGGTTTCTCTTGGGGAAAATGAAAGGTAGTTTCAATGATAATACTAAATTTTTGGGTTTGTTTTTTGATCAGAAGTTAACTTGGAAAAAGCATTTGAATTATATTCAGGATAGGTGTAAGGTAAAATTAATTTGCTAAAAAGGGGGTTTTGTATATTGTGTAGTTGGGGGGCTGATGGCCTATGCTTTTAAGGTTGTAAAGGCGCTGCTTAGGCCTGTTTTGGATTACGGCTGTGAAACATATGACTCTGCTACTGATACATTGAAAAATTCTCCTTAATACTTAGTCACTATAGGCTTTGTTTTCAAGATCTGCACGGAGGCTCTTAAAGGACTCACTTCGCTCCCTGCAGTGAATGGGGGAGCTCCTCTTCAGTAAGACGTAAATTTTTGGTAAAAGCTTGGTGTGGCAGTTGCTGCAAATTCTTTCCATCCTAAACCAAACCGTATGTGTGCTGATAATTGGCACGAAGGCCTATTATTTTGATGAATCCCAGTTGGGGAAATTTTCATAGACCTTTTGAGGTTAGGGTTGGTGCTTTTGATGAAAAAGTTATGGGGACTGGGTATTCTCCGTGTCCATATTGGGACTATCAGCAATAAAAAACTTCTCTTAGAATCATTCATTAAGTCAAAACTGATGATCAAAATAGGAGGGAAATTTGTTGTAGGGAAATTAATCGGTTATTGGGGCTCTGCCCTGCCAATATATATGATGGTGTCTTTGGACCCTTTGAGTAATAGGGTTGGTTGTAGTTTATTGTTCCAGTTTTTAAATGTTTTTAAAGGTTTTAGGCTGACGTCTTGGTATTTCCATCTTCTCTGCAGAAATTATCGCATACTTATGGCCTAGAGTGGTTGATTGATGTTACACCTAGGGAGGTTGTCATTTTTCATGACTGTATGAGTTGCCCTTACATCTATTTCTAGCTTTTGATCAGGATAATATAAAAGCATTTGTGATATCCAGCGATTATATATGTCTCTTAATTCGCAAGGTATTCAGATAGAGAGTTGTAGGAATTCCAGGTCCATTCAGGGGTTGCTGTAATGATTGGGCTGATTTGGTTGCAAAGAAGGCAGTCGATAAGAAGGCAGTTGAGATCTCGGTTAGGTAGATGTTTCTGATATAAAAGTATTTTAAATTCCAAATGAAAGATCAGTGGCAAGAAGACTGGTCAAATTATAATTATGCTAATTTATTGAAAATTTATAAGCCCAGAAGTTGCAAGCATCTTCATCAGGTGGTTACAGAACCCACACGTGATGATAGTACCTCCGACCTTTGCTTTACCAGTTTACCTACATTGGTTCAAAGAAGTTGTGGTAGTGCTGGAATAAGTGACCACGACATTGTTCGCATGACACATTTGATCAAACCACAGCGTAGTAGACCGATTAAGCGTAAAGTTATTTGTTCAATAAGGGAATGATGTCAATGGGACTTACCGATGCTTTATAAGTTGGGTGATTCTTTTACTGATGAGAAATGGGGCTCGTCTGTGAGGATTTGTGGACAATCTTTAGAAATGGCCTGACAGATGCAATGGACAAGTATATCCCAAGCAAGGTTTCTTCTTCGAATTTCAATCTGCCGTGGGTTGATATAGACCAAAGAGTGCTACCGAAAGAAACAGAAGCTTTGTAATAAAGCCAGAGATGAGGCCTGTAAAGAGAAGTGGGTGCAATTTAAAGCTCTGCGTCGTAAGATTGAACGTCATATTCGCCGAACATACAAGAAAATGTCCCGAGTGATTGGAGGTAGTTCTGTCATCCAACAACACAAAAGCATTTGGAAAATTTCGTCAAGTCAAGCTCAGAAGCCTTTGGAGTGTGCACTCTAAATACAGATAAGGGTATAGCAGCCAGTGCGAAGGACAAAGAAAATGCTTGAACAGGCAATTCCAGTCAGTTTTTACAACGAAGGGACGTTATAACATGCCAGACCTGGGTGCAAGTACTGTTCCTGTTTTCAACCGATTACCACCACACAGAAGGCGTGGAAAAGTTACTTAAAGATCTGCAACCACAAAAAGCACATGGTCCGGACGGCATTACTCCCCGCATCCTAAGTTGGCGCGGCAAATGTTGCACCCATCCTTAAATGTATTTTCAAAATTCATTGGACACAGGGATCCTGCATCGGATTGGTACATGCAAACATTGTGCTTTTGAGAGCGGGGACCGTTCTCTCCCATCGAATTATCGTCCTGTCTCATTGACCTCCATCGTTTGCAAATTGTTAGAACATATTATTGGCCATACATGGAGCATTGGGAAATCCAACAAAGGTTTAGTCGAAAACCAGCAAGGGTTCCGTAAGGGGAGATCATGTGAGATCCAGTTGGGCCGCTACTATGAAGGTCCCTTGCCGATGTCCTCAGGACCAGAAGGGTCAAGTGACTGTATTATAATGGACTCAGTAAGGCCTTTGATACAGACCACATCAAAGGCTGTTAAAGAAAACTTCATCATAATGGGATATGGTTCCTGCACACTGGTGTCAAAACTTCTTGACCAAACGCTAACCCAGCGAGTTGTTATCGACGGTGAGTCATCAGATAAAGCGGGGTTCATCCGGCGTTCCCCAAGGAACAGTCTTGGGTCCAGCCAGGTTACTTTTGTATATAAATGATCTCCCAGAAATATTAATTTAAGTGAGGGCTTCTGGCTGACGATTGCATAGGTGCAAGAGGATCCATACAGATGCTGACACCAATGTTCTTCACCAAGACATCCAACACATTATGATCCTGGGCAAGACCGCTGGCTACATGAAGTTTAATTCTAAAAAATTTTCGCTATGTGCATCACCCATAAAAAGAAGCCATAATCACACTTACGATATGGGTGGTACTCCACTGCAATCAACTGGAGCCACAATTACCTTGGGAT